>WURT03034618.1:0-15076 GCA_009936505.3 Holothuria glaberrima
AAATGTCTTTTGGAGTATGAACTGCTTAGTGTCTGCATCTGGCAAGATTATTTACTGTAAACAGAAAAAATCACCTTTGCTATTTTGTTAATATATGTGCCTTCTGTATACCTGATGGAAACTTTAAATACTGTTATCTTCATTAATACGTTTTATACAATTATTGTAGAGCTGCTGTATATTTTGTCTAAAAGGATCTGTCCACACTAGTGTTGTTCCTAAAATACCAATGTTTCAATGCGAAATATCTGCTGTGCCAATTCCGTACTGTCATTTTGAAAATGTGCATGTACTGTTCACAAAACTGCATGGTATTGTTTATTGTCAGCATCATATTTAATAAAATAATGTCACTCTTGTTTTGAAGAATAGATATAGTAATATTTCTTGGTATTAAAAGGACTCTTTATAAGGAGTATCAGCCAATAGTGGTTATGAATAATTTATAATGAAGTCAGCATGTAGTCAACACCGAAACACCTTTCGGTGTTATTATACTGCTATTATTGCCTTATGTAAAGCTTTGTCTTCATGATCATACATTTCATAAAAAACATAACCATACATTTGTATCACGATTTTCATGGACAAACATTTGATCGTGTGGACTACTCTCCCAACAAATCGGAACCTCCATCATTTATGAAGGTGTCCATGCTTTCAGCTGCATTTTTCAACTTCCCAACAAGTGTTAACCATTTGATGACAATGTTCAAGGACAAGTGTATGATCATGTAGACAGACCATAAGTTTGCAGTTACCATATCTCCCAAAATGCCATGAATGGATGAATCTCACACTTTAGAATTCCTTGCCTTGGCATTTTCGGTTTAAAATCAAAAGGTACATTCAGGTATGTATACAGGTCCTTCTTACAGGGCCTGAAATATCCAATTTTGGTATTAAATCTGGGGAATCAAGAGGCTAAAGCTTACATTGTACTGCTTTTACAGGGCTTGAAATAATCCTGGAACAGGTTGAAGTCAGAAATTTTTGCATTGCTAATGGCAAATGCAGATTTAAACTTTTGACAAAGGTACTCAAAGCTGGGAATAAGTGATAAACATTAAGCACAAATGGCATTTGACAATTGTAAGGGGTGTAAGGGTAAAGTGATGGGGCCCAGGGGTTTAAGGGTCAAGGGATGCGGCTCATTGGCCGTGTGATGGGGCCCAGTGGCCACAGCCTCTGATTATTTCAAGCGCTATCAGGAAGCATCATTACCTTAGGATGTTTCCTCACAAATTTTTTTTACTTTGGAACTTCAAGGTAAATGTTCACCTTGTGCATGAAGTTGACTTTCACTTTTTGTCTGTGGATATTGTGAACAGTGAAAAATGTCGGGGGGGGGGGGGGAAGGGGGGGGGGGGGGGGGAGGTATGCTTTAAAACCATTCTGTGAGGAACTACATTTTACAACTTAGCATGATGTAAGAGATATGAAAAGAATTCATTTGAAAGTAAGAGTTGTCAAACTAATCGATAATGAGAAAATTAAACTTTTGGAAGTAGACATGAAAATTGATTTTGTTTGTGGATTTTTTGAGGATGGTGTGGTTTAGAGAAAGTAAATATACCTTGTAGGAAAATTTCATTTCTGCACTGCATGACCTGAACTAATTATAATTATCATCAGTCATTTTCAGACTGTGCCTGGAGGAAAGACTGCAGTTTTAAACATCTTGATGAAAACTCAAAGGGTCGCAAGCAGAGATCATCTCACGGGAAATATCAAAAATTTTGGCTGTGTTCAATCTGCAGGCCACCTCATCACAGAAAGGGGCACAATGCCCCACAAAGGTGCAAATTAGTTTGCTACTGAAACGATTGGCAATGTAAAATAGATGGGCAAATTCTCATGTGCCGCTCTTCAAGATTTAGCAGAAGACGTGATCCTATGTGTTTAGGTTCTTAAGTACTGTTAAGCCTATTATATCTGGAAGACTACTTAAAAAAGGGATTACTGTCAGCAACTAGCTAGGTTCAAACTGAAAGGATTAAAGATATGTATCCTTTTAAAGTAACACCTCCCTGCTTCAAGCAACTGGACTGCCTTTACAATGGTTGCTCTTACAGCAGCAATCTTCTTGACAGTAGCATGTCATATGTTTTAGATAGATACCTGGGCTGAAGGATGACAGGTTAATGCGTTGCTTTGTGAGATATTTCCACATGGTTGCTGATATGTTAATTGCAAGGTTTCATCCAAGGTGAGGAACAGTTCCTGTTGTAAACTTGGTGCTACTTTCTTGTGACCAGAGTAGAGTCTGATAATTTTCCATGAGGTGATAGAATATTTCATTTTTAAAAAAAAGTTTCATTTTCTCAAACGAAACTGGCTTGCTGTTGCTTTCTCATTTACTTAGGTGATCAAACCTTTGAATTTTGATGGGATCAATAGTTAAAATAATGTGGAGGAGAGGGGGATACTGAGAGCTGTGCCTCGTGAACGGGGGGAGGCTTCTTCTTAGACACCACTTTGAAAACTTGCTGGTTTGAACTGTTAGCATGCATTGTCAAAGAAATGGAAAATATTTTGACCCACAACCCTTTTAAAGTGGACATTTTGTTGCTTGGGGTAATGCTGATGGCATCTTATAGTCCCTGTTTTAGCGGTAAGCTGGACAGTATAGTAGGGAAGTGACTTTATGATAACCATAGGGTAAATGAAAGTTTTAATACAAGCTTTGGTGTACCTCTGAATTTTGGCCTAAAAGTAGTGCTACCATCTCTCCCCTCACCCCACTCTCTTCCCCTCACTACAAACTGCTCCTATCACCCCCTCCCTATCTTCATGCCTTTTCCCCCAACCCTTCTGAAGAGGCAAGCAACTGATCTTCTATTCACTGATTGTTGGTAATACTGCTGAATACAGTTGCACAAGAAAAAAAAAACATGAATGTGGAAATACCCGCATGTGTCCGATGAGATGAGGTTGCATGACAAGACGAACAAAAGGTAGCAGACAACATGAATAGTTTTGACAAACAATGTTTAATACAATAACGCAACTACACAAATGGATGATAGTAAGTGTTGATAAAGAAGTAAAAACAAACGAAATTGACAAACAATTATGTATAATATAAAGCTAGAAGCGAGGACAAACTTGGCAAATTTTGACTGCAAACACTGCAAATGGGTATAAATGATATATGGCTTATGTGGTGGAAGCAATATTATATTGTGAAATTCATTGCTCTTGATTGCAGGATGTAGCAGATAGATGTGGTATGCATGAATAGCAGTAACTTCTTCAGTTTATGGTTTCATCGGAAGAAATTGTGCTATCACCAAATTGATGAAACTACCTCTCATATGCCAAATGCAAATACACAAAGCTTTGTACAAGTTACACTAAGAACCATCTGTCTGTGGCTAGTTTCATGTCAAGTTAAAAAGAATGTTACCCATTTGATGTATCCATTGATTTATACCAAAAGACCCGTGACGGACAAAATGGAACACTCTGATCAGTTTACCGACTAAATCCAGGTGAATTTCAATGTTTTTATGTTAATATTTATCCATAAGATGTAATGCCAGTGTAGCACATAAACGTAACATAAAATATCATGAAAATTAAACTGGAGCAAATTGGTTTCCACAGAGTGACAGCTAAAATACACAACCGTGGTAAGTATGACAGTACAGTGCTTACATGACATGTCACTGTTACAATGACACAGCAGCTACAAGCTCAATGGGGTAAGGAAAAGCCATTACAAACGGGCACCAACTGAGCAGTTTCATAATAAATCCACTTTGTATATAATGACCTCACTAACAAGATGAACACAAAACGATAAAAAACAAAGATTGGAAAATGAACACGACATTAACCTTGTAAAAGGCAATGAAAGAAAACCAAATATGGTGAAACAACATTGGATTTCTCTTTTAAAACATGTTTTCAGAACATTTAAATCACAAACAATAGAGAACAATACAACAACAACATCTGCTTCCTCAAATGTAGCGAAAAAAATATTTAAAATCGCAGTTTGTATTGTCTTCCTCTTCCGTTGCCATGAATACACTGTTGTCTGCCATGTGTGTGTTTCTGACATCCAAATTTATTATCTTATTCTTCTTTTATGACTACTTTAACCATTTCAGTAGATCCACTTAATACTTGATTGCCAAATATGGAGGGTATAATGAATTGCTTGACCGTTCTAACTCAAGCTATTTAAGGAATAAATCGCATTTGGCGAACTATTATTGGTGAATAAACCGTTGAGACTCCAAATTTGACAAAATAACGGACGAGGCAAAGCCGAGTCCGTTATTTTGCCAAATTTGGAGTCAAGGCGGTTTATGAGACAATAATAATCCGACAAATGTGGTTTATTCCTATTCTACCACCGAAAATGTGTGAAAAACTTTATTTTTATCAGTCTTTACGTTTACTGACCGTGTGTTGCAGAATAACTGGTCAGTGTTTAACCAATCAGAATGCAGGATTCTCAATAACAGATCGCTAGAGGTGGTAGAATTCATATTAAAATACAACATACCACGCACAACCAAACCCTTCCCTCTTATCCGAAGTTACTTAATCTACCCATAATAACTGTGGGAAATAAAACACTAAGCAACATTTGCTTCCTTAAAAGTTCAGCCACTAGGAAGATTGTTTAAATGTCTTCCATGAATTCAAACCACTGTATACCTTTAACTTTAGCTATGTAGTTAAACTGCGGTTTGCTGACAATAAAGACTTCCTAAAGCAAATTGTCGGCTTTTTCTTCTAAACTACCACTTCACAAGGAATTGACGTAAATGTCAAACATTCTTGGCCTTCATCTGTTTGCACCATAATGTCATTGCAATATTACAAGTAGTTCTGTTGAATCGAAAACCCTGTAAATAAAGCTAGTACTTAAAAAAAAATGTTTTCTTAACAGCTTTTTACAACTGGGAAAGCTTTAATTCAGAAGCTGAAAATAACTACACATCATAAAATACGTCCATCTGGCTTGGAGAAAAGCAATTGCTATTACTAAGACTGTTCATCTAACGACTTAGTGTCCAGAATGGAAACTTCTTTGCAACAGTGTTAAACAAGCTACCAAGGGAACACCAGCTTTTTTTTTTTTCTTCCAAAGTAATCTGCATGGAACAATAAATCAAAATTGAATTGTTTTAGGTCGTTTCTTGTTTTTATTCTGGCAAAATCTTATATACTGTTTTGTATGTTTTTCATATTTTTTGTTTCATAATTTAGCACAAATACAACAGACAAATAGTACTACTGGATCAGCATAACAGATAAATTAAGCCGTTCTTTTCATACAGCTTAATATCGGAAATGAGTTACACACTTTCCTCTTGAAAAAATGTTACAATAAGCTTTTATCATTTGAATCAAACATACGCATTACAATTAAAACAATCAAAATCTTACTCCCGACTCTCATTATTGCTAACTATTTACTTTTCAACATTAAAGGCCAAGTCTTTTCCATCTTGATTTTCACAAAATCTTGGCATTAACATATGTGACGGTAATAGCATTTTTACCGCTTCTTAAAGGTCTTAATGCCACTTGAAGAAAATGTTTGACAAAACAAAACCTACCAAATTTTGGCTTTTTTTGCCACCTAAGAGTTTTGTAATAGAGGTAAACATACTTTTTGGCATCAATTTTTATATACAGGCAAAACACGAACGTGAAACACAAAATAAAACGTTACTGAAAAAACAAAACACAAAATAGTTACAAACAAAACGTCTAGTGGTAAAAAATCAATCCAAGTTTGTCTCTCTTGATTTCTTGGTCTTGTAATATCTTGTCTGTGGTATATAGTCATCCAAAAGTGTCATCAAATTTACAAGATCAATGTGGTTGACAAAATGTTGGACAGGTGGTTGTACGATTAACAATCGAGACGAAGAAGAAAACAAACCTGTAAAACTTTACCATGGCAGTTAAAGGTGGTAACAGGAGGACACGTATAAACCCTTATTGATTAACACATACAATTTTGACTCAAACGACAAAACATGTCAGAAATTTGAAATACCATACAAAACAAAAAAGAACAAAGCGTAATACAACAAAATGGCTGACAGGTAGCATTCTGATTTTTAAGACATCTCTACTACTGATTTTCTACGACAGGATGGCATGAGACAATCTTTTTGATTAGATCAATGAAACAGAGAAGGAACAACCACAGGAAAATAAATTAACATAGCTACTTTTTTCCCCCTTCTAAAGCTAATTCCTTTTTTCTCTCTGTAATTAAAAACATGAATAAGGTGGGAATATAAATCTGCTATGTACATTATGTCCAGATCTCAAATTTTTCCTGTATCCAGATAATCTCATTTTAATTGTGAATATCCAAATGTGGCAATAAGAAAATAAAAGTCGACATCAGCGAGAAAAACCTATTTTTAGGCAAACAGCAAAATTTACATGTCGACGTAATACACAGAACCACAATAGAGCTAACTGCAGTCCAAAATCTGAAGTTGGAAAAACAAGGTAACAAACAAAATAAACATTCTCACAATTTTGATTTGACATTAAAAATGACAATAATACCAAAATTGTCAATTATTTAAAAAACAAAGAGGCTGCAAACATTTTCTCCGGCATTGTAAATATTTTATTTTCAAAGTTCTTCCTACATTCTGCCTAATGCACTTGTTTCTTGCTGATGCATCATCAACACAACTATTTCAACTGTCATACAGTTCTAGTCATAGTTAAATAGTCATGTTGTTAAATAGTTATACAGTCAAACAGTCATACAATCAAATAGTCATTTGTCAAATAGTCAGTCATATAGTCTCAAAGTTAAAAACAAAACATAGTTCTTGGCAAATTAACAATTGGTTCAATTCATTTCACCATCTACATATACCTGGGACAATAGACAACAGCAACACATTCATGCTGTGAACCTTGACACAGAAAGTATGGCAGATCTGTGTAAAACATTTCCAGCACTATTTTGATGCTGCTAAATGATGGTACTCCACAAAACTCTAACAATTTTATGGTAATAAAATTTCTGCAGCATTATTTACATATTGGATTAAGTTACATTTTATAAGTGGTCCTTGCCACATTCAATATTTCACAACTTTGGGCTGTGGTATGGTCGTCGAGACATCTGCTTTGTAAACAAAGAGAACATTCATGTCACAATTCACAAAAGCAAATCACACGATCAGCACAGAATTATCATAAAATGTCAGTATTAAATTACTCTTTGACTCACAGATAAGGAAAAAGAACAAAATACCACAGCAAATGCCATCTTCAAAGGAAAAAAGAACAAATAAATTCTTGATTCTTGTAAAAAACACTACAAGACACAAAGGTAGGAGCAATGTGTGGACACATCATGAACAAACGGCTAGAAGGTGTGTCACAAGCATAAAAGCAAATTGTTCACAACAAATAGAAAAAAAATAACGACAACCAATGTTTAAATAACGCTATCCACGTAGTTCATCTTGCACAAGTAAAACACCCTGTTTATGTATTCCTTCAATCAGCTGAAAAAAATAAAAGTATGATCCTAAAGGAGTAACTGATAGCTACTTTTGACTCTAATGGAGTAGTCCTCTGTTACTATCTACCTGGCAAATGGTACACTGCTACTAGAGTCTTGGTTGACTACCTCAACCAAAGAGATATGTGGTGAACCAACAGAAATCACAAGCCATACATGCACAAGTTCTATTTTGTAACAGAGGTGAATAGGTGTACAGGACTCCTTGGAAAAGAATGTTCTGCAAAACTTATGTGACTATATAGTCAAGGTTTCAATAGCAGAACTTATTCCTTACAGACGTATAATAGAATGTGAACAGGACAGTCCGAAATCAGACACACTCCTCTGTGGTTTGCAAACAATGCATGATTCCTGCCTTCAGTTTTAACCTGATATGTACGTTTGTGAACATAAAGGTACCACACACATATATATAATGTACAAACATATGATGTAGTATGCTTATATCTTATGTGACATAACTCAGAAAACAAAGACACACTCTAATTAATATTCATACAGTTCTCAGTGGTAGGCAAGAATTTGTTGAGAAATACTTGTGTATAAATTAAGAAACTATGTTTGGAATTACACACAAAAATTCCACATACTGTTTGAGGGGACAATCACAGGACTACCATACTCATTAATATCAGTACAAAGCAAAACACACAGATCGAATGATCATAATGAATACATGTTCATCTTAAAATTATCTCTATCACCCATTTAACTGAAAACCAACCAGGAAGAAGTTACGTCAAAATTATGACACAAATATTAAGTTCTGAATGCTGTTTTTTCTATCTTAGGGCAGTGATGAGCTGACAGGAATTAACCATTACAATCTTTACCTTTCCCCCCTTATTTTTCGCACAAACTCAATTACTCAAGAGTACGGCCCGTTTATACCGCCACTAAAAATGACTTATGAATTATCAACACTGTTCGAACACCCTGGATGAAAATAGACATCTTGGATGAGACTATAATTATGCAAACAACTAAGTGAAAATATTGCTATGGATTGAAATTGCACTCTTCCTGCAGAGACAAATACAAAAGTTCCACATTTTGGGGTATTTTAATGACTGAAACTATTGATAAATGGGGTATCACCACAGAAACTCAAGTAAGGCCATCACTGCGTGTGTATAACAGGGAAGCTACGAAAATTGTGAGGGCCCTTCTGCTGTACAGCAAATAGCTGGTCAATTGGTGTGTCTCCATACGTACAGTGTGCATTCAACTTCCAATGTTAAATGTCATTTTATCAGTTTTCAAAAGATTAGAAGTAATTTTCACAAAAGGGATAAGTCACAGCCCCTTAAGTGTTTTGTTTATACTCTTAACTTAAAAACTTGAAGTTTGTCCACCAAAGGCTAGTGCAAAAGCATCAATGTGATGTTTGTATTACACTCCGTTGCTTTGTTGCCATACAGAGAGTAAAATCAGTGGCTTCAGTCCAGATCAAGTGTCGTTCTCCCTCACTTCTAGTTTCTATGGGTATCACAGAACACAAGGACTCTTTGTAAAACACACGCATTTTAGAAGTACCTAGACCCCATGGTTTTTCCCCCTTCTGAATAATTTTCTGTGACCTTTTACTTACAACTTAATATATGCTGGAATTGATCTGATATTGACCTGAATCTGAATTCCTTGTAAACAAATGGAAATTCCTTCCATTCGTATTCTTTCACACAATATGCTGAATCATGTTATACTTTTGAAGTTACTTCTTTCAAGACTGAGGACACAAATATTTGGGAGAGACTTTCAGTAAAGTGTAGAGAGTGAAAAACACTTAAAGGTCGACATCACTTGAAAACTGGCACTACTTTGACTTTACTTAAACCACAATGTTTAAACAATCTGTTACAATACATCTTATAATGTGCACAACCTGCATTTTATCAACAGCATAAGTATCAGATATACATAGAGGGGAATAATTTACAAAAATACACATTATCACCCATTTCCTGTAACCCAACAATCACAACTTCCAAGTTAAATGGCTCCCTTTGGCAAATTGATAATGAAAATGCACGCTGGTGTCAGAAGTGGGATTTTGAATACCTAGTACCGCTATTAGGATGAGCCAAACATCAGGGATTAAAAAGTGTGTCCATGTCCTCAAAAATGGTCTACAGCATGAAGTATGAAATCTGACATCACTTTTAGCATCTTTTTAACTTGAAATTACTATTTAAAACCCCAGGCATGGTGTACACATTAAAGACTTGAGTTTTACAAAAGTTACCAAACAATGGGCGAGTGTTAAATCACTTCACGGTTGAGAACTAAGTTCTTAGCAACCTGACGATTGATGTTTATGTAAAATACACAGATATGAGGGCCATGAACAATAAAGTTAGACAAGTCGGTGTATGATTTTTCTTTGACCTGTTAGTGCTTTAATCACATGAGTGTTTGTTAGACATCCCCATAATGAAGTGACACCAGAGAAGGATAGATTTAATGAGTATACAGATTACCTGGTAACATGGGTGGGATTAACAATAAACCCAGACAGATAACAATGAAGGGGGTAACAATAACCCATATGAAGCAATCGCAAACAACACATAGCTCTTCACTGCATGTATAGACCACAAGCCAACAATCCAAGGCTTGTACGTTCAACACATTTTAAAAAACAGAAGTTAAAACCCTCGGTAAGTGCATTAGAAAACATTAATGGCAGCCTTTTAAAAAAAGTGAACATGTCCAACAGTTCCAGCAACATAATATAAAGACAAAATGTGACAGTCAAACAACCCTCGATATACACCATGGGAACAAACGGTTGGTGGGCGGTGATGACGGGACTCATGAAGACGACATCTTAAGACGACAAAGGTCTTTACAGCGGGCCATCTGATGAAAGAGAAGACAGACAAAAGAAAAATAAAAAACGCAAGTTAAGACGTTGCCGAGTACAAACGGTTAAAGAAACTAAAACCAAACATGGAGGGAGGCGAGGATTGGGGGAGGTGATAAAAAAAAGTAATACAAGATTGGCACACAAGCATTTAGAGGGCAAAATTAATGTAGTGCTGTGCTAACTTTTCAAAAAAGGCTTACTTTAAGCATTCGCTCCATAATAGGGTAACATTACTATAAAGACAGTATTTAATGCCTAGGACACTGCCTAAGAGTTGCTCATTTATAGTTTAGCTGACTGGGCTTTATTTAACTTTCAGCAATGTTATCTTGGTTGTTACACAAAAGGTACATATTACTTTTAGGATGGGAATGGTGATGTCCTTATAATTGCTTGAGCCTTTTACTGGGGTAAAGTCTTTCCTAAAAGTTTTGTTTATAGTTTAACTACAATTACTTCTCATACAAACCACCCTTCTAACTCCCTTTTCACCCCTTCCCCAACCTCACTTCTTCCCCAACCTACCTCACTTGAGGTACTATACAAACTACTGGAAGGGGGTCTCTTATGAGTATGTGATAGATCCATTTAGAACTATTCCAAAATGGCAATTATTTAAGAATAGGGTTTACTAGCTTTACCTTTTGGCTTTTATCTTTCATTTTACTGCATTTGTCCACTTCCTATGGAGAACATTTACAATGACACATTTGTACAACTGCTAACCTGGCATTGAAGGGTGTAGAAGGGTTCTAACGGGTGTTTACAATCCTGAAATCTAGTGCATTTACCGCCTCTCGCGGGGGGAGGGAGGGGATCATTTGAACAATTCCAACACCCTTCCCCATGGCAAGGTCCCTGACTACAACACTTAGAAAAGAAGTGAAGCTACAGCACACTGAATGAAGCAACAAACTACTTTCAGTTATAACATGAAAACAAACACGGTAAAAAAAGGGTTAGAAAAATATGAGTTGATTAAGCAACCATGAACCATTCTTTAAACAGAGCACACAACACAACAACATGGCCCCTGAATTCAGTGAGAGTTTAAACAAAACATTTGTTGTTTACAAATATGACAACGCTTATGGAAAGCTATTTCAGCTATTCCTCCCTGTAGGTTTAATATCTATTAGTTGCTTTTCAGTAACCCTTCAGTAAGGGGCCCTGGACATAGGGGTAGCTTCCCCCATTTACCATTCAGATGCATCTTTGACCGGGTACTTTTTGAAATCATGCTAAGCTTAAAAAATCTCTGAAATGGTACATCTAGCCTTCTGATCCAATAAAGAACACCTATAATCCTACTAGGTATTATGCAACAATTGTAAAGATGCTTTTCCCATACTTCAAATCTGCTTCCCGAGCATGCCCCTAGCCAACTGTCAATGGTAATAGGTCAAAATTTATAATCTTGTTGAAAATGCCAGCTGCAATTTCAAACCTAGTCACTTCTGACCCACAACATTGATAAAAATTGCTAACAGCATAATGCTCAATTATTAACTGACCACCATCAATATCTGAGTACTATCATTAAGATCCAACACCTAGAACATCTGCTATAGAGGTTCTTCACTAGACGTCATAATGGGCCCGGTTTTACTTATTCCGCCATTTTGGACATCAAATTTCGTGCACGCTCAAACACTACACTGTGTACACATAGAATCAGTCACAGTGTAGAATGTTTTGCTCTTTCTTTTCAAAGACATTTTTTGTGAGGAGACGATTGTGTACTTGTACGTTCGTATAAATGTAAGCCTCCTTGTAGTGTTAGGCTTAAACGCAGACTACAATCATCATATAAAAATATAATCTTGTTATATCTTTAGTCACTCACTGGATATGAAGTGAGCACTGCGCAAACAAGTGTATAAACTCCTGAGTTCAATGTTTCTTCCGAAATATTCCAGTAACCAATCTTGCTCTACATTGTATATCTGTTGGAAATCGATAATAAAACTGTAGGGCCTGCGATTTTGCTTGACTATTATGTAACAAATGTTCATCATCATTATGGAAACATTCTTTAAAAACTTTGGAACAGTATATTTATATACAGAGTACACGCTGCGCGCCATGAGTTTGACATCTAGTATGGCGAACTCCGCTGTTGTCACATGTATTTGTGAAGTCAGTGAAGAACCTCTATAAGAAATAAGTCTTCTCCCATGAGCAAACTCTCTTTTTACCCCATATTTTGTCTGCAGCATCAGTTGATAAATCAAGTTTTCTTCAGCTATCTCCCCTCCCCCCTCTCCCCTCCACTACCTTCTCCCGTAAACCCATTCTTTGTCACTGCCCTAGACCCTCTGTAAAATGACCTTTTACTGGAGCAGTTTTGTAGGACACATCTTTGAGGTGATTGTGTCTGTAGTTTCCTTTGCAACCTTCTCCTGATTGGTAACTACCCTTTAATTGCCAGCTCGTATCTACCAGTATGTGACACACCTATAACATAACAATAAAAACCATAACCTGGAAACATATGACACCTCACATCCTGAGCTACAGAATAACTAAGATGCTGACTTGCCACTGATGGCACCAGTCAGCTCCATCATTCTTTATCAACAAATTATTGAACAAGAGATAACAGCATTTAAGCATAAAAGACAATATACACAACTGGTTAAAATGATGTAATAATGTAACCTTATATTGTTTAAATGAATCATTTCATCTACCCTCTTTTTATTCTCATTAAAACAAGAATATGAGTGATTTCTTTTTTAAACAAAGACGTAAAGTAAAATGATTTCATTCCAAAAATTACTTTCAAATAAAAGGACACATTTCCAGGGTGACACATTTCACATTATGGAAACATTAGAAAGTTTGCCACATGCTTAGTTTTTCACATTTTTAATCATAAAATTTAAGTCTATAGTTGACACCGAATATTATAATAAATTACTATTTTATAGAGTATTGCACAAGCATTCACACACTTCTTAGACCTCCAATATATTAAGTCATATTCAATATTTACAATATATAGTACTGGAAATTGCATAGTTTCAGGGGCATTTTATCCTATTTTCAGGACAGACTTAGTGAATACAATGACATGAGTACAAGTGTCGCATCTCTGGTTGTAAATACAGATACCAGAAAACATCTTTTTTTTCCTTAGCATGACTACAAAATTCTGCATTAATCAGAACCAATGATAAAATATCACAATATGAGTACAAGAACAAATCTGCTTACAGGAGTATGAGTTTGGACAAATGTGATAATGTTTGAGCATGAGTATTTACTCACTGGGGGTAGGGAGGGGGCCAAGGCGCAGGGCTGTCAAGCAAGGCTACCCCCAATGCCTGGTAAACTTTCCAATTTTGTTGAGCCATACAAACTACGATAAAACATGTAATCCAGACAACATCACAGCATTCTGATTGATTCTGATCTTGGAAAGGGCAGATTCTTCAATAAAACCCCAAATTTTCCAACTTTCCTCAATAACCCAAATTTTTCATATATTCAACAAAACTCATTTTGCAAATTCAATGTAGATGCAACTTTTTCATGCTTTCTTCCATAAAAACCCACTTTTCCACAGTTTTGTCGATAGAAGCTGCAAAATTTTTGCACTGGATATCCTTTCGCAAACCCCTTGCCTCTATAGGGTTTGCCCCCCCCCCCCCTTGAGCAAATCCTCGTACTCACTGGAGGTCTAACTTGGGATATGATATTTTTTGATAGCAGTTAAATTTACTTCAGTCTTCTTCATTTAAAACCATCAGATGAGGAAACACTGACTGTGTTGCTAACAACCTGGTTCTGTCATTATATACTCTCCAAGATTGATAGAATTGTGAAAATATACTGATGCTGATGAAATGCAGTTTCAGCCAAGACAAAACCTAGGGAAGCCTGGAACAATGCCTCCAGCTGGTCTAGTAGTGTACGAACAATACACGAGTGATTCATTTAATTAGAAAGTGCTTGACTTACAGCAGACATATTTTCCTTTTCGTCTGAGACAACTTTTAGAAGCTCAGTCATAAACAGGTTGAAAAAATTCATAACTGTAATGTACTGGGAAAAATGATCACTGTAAGTGCTTATTAAGCCTGATCTTAATGCTACTGAGTAGTCGAGAGAGACCAATTCCGTATTGTGTGAAATTTATTTCACTGTGACATTTTATAACTAGGAAGAATGCCCAAGTGGCGATTTGGGTGTGCTTTCCAATTGTGCAGGCATCTGAGAGAGTCAGAATTGACAACTTGATGTGCGAGCCATAAAATCATGATGAAACAAAATATGGGCTGTGTCACATTAGCACCTGCTTCTAGCCAAATTAAAAAGTGGTTTCCAATCTAGGATGAAAATTGTCTGAGTTGCAGATAGAATTGTTTCACAGGTGGCAGGTGTTCTGATGAAAGTAAAAGTTATGACCACTAACTCTTCCAAAAATTACCACAAAGCAGAATAATCTCCTTCTAAATGCATTTATGAATGTCTTAGATTTATAAGCTTTCATCTTAATGCAAAATAAACATGTTCTAACAGAATATTTTATCACATTAAAACCAACAGAGTAAACAGATGGTAACTTCACCATCTGCAGTCTGACATCACCTTATCTGCAGGCACAGACAATGTGTACCTTACAGTATGGTAAAGATAAGCTTATGGTAACTGCAAGATTATGT
>WURT03034651.1:0-15076 GCA_009936505.3 Holothuria glaberrima
CTTGGTGTTCTCTCAGTGTCATTCGGAGCCAAGATTAAAACTCCACGTTAGTGTTCCCATTTTATTAATTCCCCAGATATTTCGGGGATTTTCTCTCTGCATGGGTCCCACAAAAATAGCATTGGACCACACCATAGCATCATGACAGCTAATGGTCCCAAACCGTTCAGAAAGTACTCAACTCTTCCCCTGCGTTTGTTGACCAGGAGAAATTTCATCATGATCATAGCCTTGTACCATTCACTTGTGAAAACTTTTCACTCTCTATATTGCAAGAGGAAGGGAACATTGCCACCAGGAAAGGAGTAAATTTTGGTGCACTTTGTGCATGAGCATGTGCATACATTGAACCAATTTCTTCAAGCTATCTGTGTTGGGCTGAAATATCAATACCTGTGATCCCTGCAAACTGTCATCGTCTGGTGGCACCACTGGCTGTAAACATGCCCCATTGCAATAGCCATCTGACCCCTTTAGAGGAATTTCTGGCTACTGGCCTGCACCACCTCCCCCACTGCAGCTCTTCTACGGAAAATCCTGTCATAACACCCGTCTCACACGATCAGCAATGTAGGTTTTCCAGCTTTTTATGACAATCGCCATTTCCTTTAAAAATTGATGAAATCTCTAAAGTGGACAGACTTGGTCAAGTCTCTCGTGGTGTCCTCCGTCCTTTCTTCTGCATAGTCCTGTTCACTCCGCCGATCTTTTGATCAACACGCCCTCTATCGGCTGCTTATTGGTATCTCTTCCACAGAAAGACTTGTAGACTTGGCCAAGTCTCTCAAGGTGTCCTCCGTACTTTCTTCTGTCCATAGTCGTGTGCAGGTAGCACACCATTAATTCAATAATTCAAGGGGAATCCCAGCGGAGATTAGACCATATCAATGAAGCGATGTGTTCAATTTGCGATGTGTTCAATTTGCGATGTGTTCAATTTATGATGTGCATGTGTTAGTTAGTTAATTAGATGAGGTTTAACGGCCCAGTTTCTAACCAATCGGTTTAAGTCGAGCCGGCCACGGCCTTTTTTCCAGTTGTGGCTCACTGGCTTGTTTTTCCTACTACATTGCTTAAGCTGAGCACCATGCACAATGGCAGTAGGTTCCATTTTTAAAGTCTTCGGTATGACCCGGCCAGGATTTGAACCCTAGACCTTCCGGTTGCAAGTCGGATGCTCTATTGATGTGCATGTGGTAGGAAAGTAGTTGAAGTACTTATTCTGCAAAAATAAAGAAAATTGAAGGTATTTCAGACATTTTTTTGCAATATATATTTCCGCTATGCAAAACGCCATTTGAATGAGTAAAAAAAAACACACAGGAACCACCTCTCTATTATACAGGCCCTTTTAGCTCAAAATGTCTACGGTCATGGCACACAAATTTGAAATCGTTGTGAAAGGCCGTTTCGTCAGCATTCATATGAGGGGTAGCTTGTGTCCGTTGAAAACTTCCACAAGGGTCCAGGGGCCACGAAATGGACCCAAATTAGTGTGTAAGTCAATGGAGGAATAAACAACACGCCCTCTACAGCTGCTTATCGGTATCTCTTTTTTCACAAGCGGCTGATAGAGGGCGTATTAAACAAAAGGCAAACCTGGTAAGCTGTACTGTAGTACAGGAATTTTATAAAGGTAGTTGTCAACTCCCAACGGGGACACTCACAAGAGACTTCGCCAAGTCTATGAAGTGGAGAAAATGAATCAGGGAAACCGTGCACCAAACATGATTGGAAAAGTAGTTAGGCCCGTGGTGCGGCCTAGTAAAATGGAAACCACATGAACAGCCAGCATTCATGAACAAGATATACCAATGCAGTATTTTACTTTCATTTCTTGCAAGGACGTTTGTCTGGCGAATTGATCCTTGATCAAACGGGCGTGGTGTTTCATACGGCCGGTGAACCAATTTCAAATTTTTCGCTCACGCCCTCACAGCACTGCTTAATCAACCCTCCACTGGCCAAAGCTCAAGATCTCTGGTAATGTCCCCGATCCTACTCACCCTTCCAACGGAGCACGTTAACACCGAGTCCGGCCCTTCCTTCCACATGACTTGACTGACTTGATGACCCTATCCACTAAAGCCCGCCTATTCCAGCACATATGCCGGTTTATTCTTCCAAATTTCCACACGCTATAAAGCTGTAAGTACCATATATGGTCATCCCTTGCTCTGCCGTGCCAATCACGACATAGCTCCGAGATGAACATAGCTTTACAGGGCTACCATGAACTATAAATCGGCCTCAACCCAGCCACTCTACCATTAAGTAGATGTAGTTGATATTTAATTATAAATACTATATAGTTGCGGTGCCTGCAGCAACTAATGTCACCGACACAAATGTGGGATTCTGACCCATTAATTAATCTCCTCCTTGGTTTTATCGAAATATGGTGTAGTCCAAGTTGAAGAGATGGTTGTTTTGTTTTGACCCTGCAAATTCTCGTGACCTCGTGACCTTTTAAGGGAGTATTATGGAGATATTGATTTCTTCATTTAAAATATGTGGGTGGTCTATTTTATCAGAACAGTAATGCTAATACTAGGTTTGATCCGAAATGTTGGATGTGTTTTCAAATAGCGTCATCGTATTTCTATGGTACCTTACGGTTATATATCCAGGGAGTCGGCGAGTAGTAGCTTCGTGATAAAACAAGATCAGTTTAGCCTAGTTCATTTTGCAGTTTGCTTCGTGGTATGGTATGTTACCACAGCTGTTTGGCGATATGAGTATGTACATTAGCAGAGTCGTTAGAAATTAACCTACAATCTTGGACAAAACTGTTGGGACACTTTGTCATAATGTTCTTGAACCTCAGTTTTCAGGCTTACATGGAACCCCCACCTCCCCTTCCACTGTTGCGCAGAAAGAGTGACTGTATGCCGTACATTGGATAACTGTGGCCAACATTGTGGGGGAAGCGGGGTGTCCCAACGAGTTTTGTCCAAGATTGTCTGAGCTCCAAGCGAGCCATTAACAAGAACAAATTCAATAGAAGACGGTTATTTTCTCGAGCAGACGTATTCAGAGAGGTTTTTTCGGAGACTTATAAGTCGGTGGATTTTAGCGTAATATTATGAATGTAGAATTTAAAGCTGGTTTACTGTGTTGTGTTGTTAATTTGTTTATATTTTTGTTGTTGGGATGATCATAATGAATACACTTATTCACGTATTCGAAGGGAATGCCAGACAGAAATGTCTACGTCTCGTAACAACGTTTATGGTAGCCAAACGTTGTATTTTTAACAAATTAACAGAAGGATGATAGCTGTAGCGTTGCAATTTTAGCAAATTAAAAGGAGGATGATAGCTATAAACAAAATTTCTTTTATTGATAGAAGAGTCTCAGTCCTACTGCGAACTGGTGGTAAGAAGACGAGATAATAACTGAAAGAGCGCCACGATCTACTATGAAAAGTTAAAAGTCAGAACTGCAAGCCGAGCTTTTCATTTTAACGATGGTAGTTCGTTAGTAAGAGCTGGTTTTGGACGTATTTTGTAGCAAATTTGACGTCTGTGGTTGCATTTTTCACGTTATATGAAGATGGTAACGTAGGCAATTTCTTTACGTTTTGCTTTCAAATTCGCTTTCAAACAAATGCTAGACTGTTTGTTTATACCTTACAGTTACATGAATATGTATATAACTTTTCTCCCTTGCATCAGAGTATTTATTCTTTTTTTACTTTCACCATATACGCTCTGTTGTGTGTTCTGTGTAGTAACTATTTAGGGAACATGTGACTATGTTGAATGAATTGAAATAAATAAACACGTACTTGAATGTTCAATTTATTTGGTACCTGTTTAGCCAGTGTGATTCCAAAATACGTACGTCACTGTTGCAAATATCTTCCTGAATGAGAGGGCACTTTAAACTTATTTAGCTACCTTACCCGATGCTTTCAGCCTTAATATTAACAAGAACATTAATTTGGACCCATAGTATGCTGATTATTCTCTGTTGTTATCCTCTTATCCAATCTAAAAACCACCACTCTTTTATAAATCAACCCAGCACAAAGTGACACTTTCTACTGTGTACCTCGAGTAGTTCGAAATTCTCAGACGATCTTGGACAAAACTGTTTGGACACTTTGTCATAATATTCTTGAACCTCAGTTTTCAGGTGTACATGGACCCCCCCCCCCTCATGTTGCGCAGAAAGAGTGACTGTATTCCGTGCTTTGGATAACTGTAGTCAACATTGTGAAGGAGAGCGGGGGTTTCCCAACGAGTTTTCTCCAAGATTGTAGCTATACCCGACCGTGGCTACGTAACGTCATGCACCGCAACTAGTCTCGACATGTGTCTTGTTGAAACTAACTGTGATCAAAACGTTATTCAAGTTGTGCCAATTCGAAGGAACGACTATATCGGTTCGAAAAGGCACTGGGAGGCCGAAAGTTTGTCAGGCCCAACGATCCAAAACAGGCTGAAGCCGCTTAAGGAAGGGGGGGGGTGGCATCTTCCAAGGGAGTGGAGTTCAGAGGCCCTCCAGCTGTGTGTTGAATTGAGTGCCAAGGGACATGTATACGTGTAGGACCAGAGGCGAAGCCCTAAAAACTCTGAACTTTTCAAAGTTGTAAGCAACAGTTGCACACTCAAGAGACTACAAAAATTACAATTTGTCTATTTTAAATTATTAGGGTTTCGGATATACGGGCAACTAATTGAAGTCCTTACTTAGAAAACCAACGATTTGTCTGTAAGGCAGGGGACTGGATTCCCCTCAAAATTTGGCAAAAGAGGCCTGACGTCTGACTTCCCACGATCTGCGGACGTTACAAGCATAATCATGACAAGACGTCAGCCCCAAACAGGGGCAGATTGAGCACGGACCTACATAGATCTAGGACCGAATTATAGACAGATAGAGGTACAGTGATTCCAGTACCTATACCCTATAAAGAAAAGGGGGTCTGCAATTTAAGCCTCAGTAGGCTAGTACGTATTTTCGAATAAGTATAATTTTCGGCCATCGTGTGAGAATGTGATTAGGTCACTGACTTCCAATGATTTTTCTTACCAAGGAGTAGGTTAGTCCTACCCTTTGTTTCGTTCCCAAGCATAACATTAATGCCTCTTTGTCCGCAAACTTCGAAGTATTCGGAAATTCACCTGTTTACCCTCACCGCTTATGCTCTTCTTGGTTTTTGTAATAATTCCTCCTTCAAACTATTCCTAGTAAAGTACCCTTTGTCCGAGATACCGAGTGACCAAAGTAATGTTTTTCTTTATGTTTCCTGGTAATTCAGGTATGTGTCAATCTTCCATCATCAGAGGCAACGAACTTTTGAATTTTTTGCTAATTTTCGCCCACCGTCTTTGGTTGAGGCAGAACCCATTTGACTGCCAACGAGTGAGGTTTCCAATTTGTTTCAACTTTGTTTCCAACTTTGTTTCAATTTTAGTTCATTGTTATCTAGTCAGTTTACGTTATGTTATGCGAACTTCTTTTTGCCTAAATGTAGAATTTTGGAATCTGTCTTTGTATTATTTTTCCTGCTTGAGTTCATAAGTTTATTTCAGTATTTCTCGTTGTGTTCCGTACAACCAGTTGTGAGTTTATAATAAACACTCGCTAATAATAAGTGAAACGACCCGAAAATATTTCTTGATCAATTTCAAGTATTATTGTAGTCCGTCCTTAAAACCTTACAAGACAAAAAGCACGTGCTTAAATAGCAGTCATAGTGTAACTGAGCCTGAGATACTGACCAAGGTCCTGCATGAATTTCGCGCTTGTGCAGTGTTGTGACTGATGTCTTTGAATACGGTGCATTTTATATGAGTTGCATTATTTTTTTTCTACTATATGTTCCTTGTGGGATTAGGAGGTTTCCCCAGGACACTTCTTGATCCTAAACCAACGGACATAGGCGGCGATCAAAATACAACCCAGGAGGAAATTCCAGTTCAGTAACTGGAAATTGGTTACTGGTTCCAACTGGTTCTAACAGATTCCAGCTGGAACCAGTAACCAATTCCTAGTTACTGAACTGGAATTTCCTCCTGGGAAAGCTTTATGATGAAACTAGATCGCAAGAGGATTGTGAATTACTGCATGCTAATTGCAATTACTATTGATGGGGTTTTTGACTGGCCGGTTACCCTGCAGCTTCGCTTCCATCCCGAAAAGTAGGTAGATCTGCACCATCCTTCCCTTATTCCACGGGGGATTATGCTGGTGCATGGTAGACATAACATTGAGATTAGTTCATGCCAAAAGGATCCTGGTGTTCTTGTCAAGAGCTAGCTTTTCAAGACCATATTTCTGGTATTGTTGCTAAAGCTAATGGAGTCTTATGTACAATTAGAAGAACCTTCCACTTTTTGGATAGTTCTTCTGCTGTATAAATCTATGGTGCGTCCTATAAGCGTAGGCAATGGAGTACAGCCATAACTGGGAAAAAAGCCGTGGCTGCCCGACTTAAACTATTTTGGTTAGAAACTAAGCCGTAAAACCTCATCTACTTAACTAACATATAATTGAGTATGGTATTCCACTAGCTTGGTCGCCTTCCCTTTGGAAAGATATTGATGAAATTGAGTCTGTACATAGAAGGTGGGCAACCAAAATGGTTCCTGGCCTCAGGGAAGTTTGATGATCCTTACCATGGGAGGTTACGCAGATTGGATTTGACTTGTCTTAGGTACAGGCGGCTGCATTGTGTTATGATTTATATGTGTAAGTATTTGACTAGTGATATGACTAAAAGTGCAACACTTTTCTAAAGGGCGGTGGCCTAGTACTCGAGGGCATCCACTAAAAATTTTTACTGTAAGCAAAGGTTGAATTAAAAATGTTAGACAGAGATCCTTTACTCAGCGTAGCATAGATGTATGGAACTCGCCGTAAACGCACGTCGTTATATGGCACAGTCTTTAAACGGATTGAAGTCAAGCTTGACAAAGTTTGAAAACTAAGGGAGTTTTATTTTGCCGGACTACAAGGCGGACATGACAGCTAACAGATTATTAGGGACAAAATGGCCTCTGGCCAACAACGTCTTCAGATGATGATGAAGAAAATAGACGGAGGCAAACACATGTTTATTGTCCGGCAATTCTAGGCTCTAATTACTACAAAGACAAAAACAAATGAATAAAATAAAAAGTCCAGCAAAGTTCAACTTTTTAAAAAGGGCTGTGCATGGGTTGCACCTGTATGGGGGGGGGGGAGGGGGGAGCCGTAAAGTTAGTTTGGACCACTTAAAGGGCAAATCTCAACATTTTACACAGGTCTAATTCTCCCAATTAGTCAACATGTAGCTCTTCCCATAACTGTATAAAGCTCTTCCTTGTGCAGACACGAACCTATTTTATTGCTTCAAGGCCTTGTCCTGATGAGCATACAAATCTATAATGTGTAATCCAAGTACTCTCTGTGCATTGCATGGAATGTGAGCTACCGTGCATCTTTTGAAATTTTCAAACTTTGCTGTCAATCAAAGAGCAGTCACCAACTGAGAATTTTGATATCCCCACACTAAAATATACTTTGGGGTGACGAGTGTATGGCTTTAAGGGGAAAAAACTTAAGTAAAAGAAAGCAGAGCTACGACGAGCAATGTATTAAGACACCGTTAAATTGATTTTGATTAGCAAGTATTTCCCACCAGGGGCGTAGCGAAGGTGTAATCTATGGGGTGTAGAGGCCATGTTTTGCCGACAGATCTGGTGATGCGTAAAACGAGCGCGAAGCGCGAGCTGTAGCACTTGAAGACGACGTTTCCTTTAAAAGGCTATTCTCGTCATCCCAGACGGTTTCAATTCTCCCAACTAAGCAACTTGCAGCTCCTCCCATAACTGTATAAACTGATAAAGCGCCTCCTTGTCCAGACACAAACCTATTTTATTGCGTCAGGCCATGTCCTGGTGAGCATATAAGGCTATAATGTGTAATCCAAGACTCTCTCAGCACTGTGTGGAATGTGAGCTACTCTGCATCTTTTGAATTTTCAAACGTTCATGTCAATCAAAGAGCAGTGACCAACTGAGAATTTTGATACCCCTACACTAAAAATATACTTTGGGGTGACGACTGATTGTCTTTAAGACTCCAGAAACCACATACCCGCCGAATCTTGGATTTCGACGGGGACTCTGGAACAGGATCACACATGCATCAGCAGGTTCCCCAAAGATATAGATATCACACCTATTTTATCTGACCATGCGGAAATAATTGCTCTGCTAGCTAAAGCAAGCAATCTTCCAGCTCACTAATGCATGGAAGAAAGTAGGTGATTACTGGGGACCATTGTTTGGATTGCGGTTTTGGGCTAGATAAGTGATTTTAAAACTTCTTCAAAGGAATTGTCTGCTTAATGGGGTGGGGTCCAGGAGCCTGCCTTAGGGCCCCTGGTGGGTCCAGGGGCAAAACTCCGGTGGGCCCAGGGGGGGGGGGGAAGCACCCGGAAGCTCCGAGGTTTTAGCATCTTTCTGGGTAAAAAGTTAAGTCCCAAGATAGGTATATTTTGGTTCATAATACATTATCCAAATGCAAAGATTAAATTCCTAATAATTTTAATGTTTGGCAGTTCCTCCCGTCATACCATTATACTTCAGGAGCTGAACCTGACGTTCAGAATTTGAACACTATTCGTTCAGCATGTTAACACTAGACTCGGTAAGCGTTCAAATACGGTAAGTGTACAAATTATCGGCGGCGTTCAAAAATGGAGAAAAAGTGTTCAGAATCTTAACACCAGCGTACAAAACATGCTTCGAACTTCAGGATGCATTTCCAGTGGCGTAACCAGGATTTCTCTCGAGGGCCATGCAGTATGTTGCGTGATCTCCGGCCTCGGGAGGGGTTTAAGGAGAGTGGTGTCCCCCTCTCCTTTGAAAATTTTGAAAAATTAGGTGTCCTTGCATATGTAATCTGGTGCCACATATGCTACATTTTGAAGTAGAATTTGTGTTAAAAAAATTACGTATTTTTAGGAACTAAATAAAAAGTGGCATCAGTGAGGGGAGGGGGTGATGGCTCAATGCCCCCTGCGTACACCACTGATGCGTTCTATATGTGTTACATTTTGGTGTTCAAAAGTTGAACGCCTCCGTTTGCAGTGAAGTACCGCGAAGCACTGAAGTGCCAAACGACTTTCATTTATGCTTAAACTCACACTTTACAAACGAAGGCTACGGTATATTCACATTCTATAAACTTAAATTCACACTCTATAAACTTAAATTCACACTCTATAACTTGAATTTACACTTTATAAACTTAAATTCACACTTTCACTTTTTTCTTAAATTCACACTTTATAAACTAAAATTCACACTTTCACTTTTTTCTTAAATTCACACTTTATAACATTTAATTCACACTTTTACCTTTTTTTTTAATTTCCGCCCATCCGAACCCTACCGCGTGAGTAACAGGCTGACACTATCGGTCTAACCGCAGCTGAAAAGGTAATTTTTTATGTAACGTAAAAATTACCACAAAATGTATATTGTAATGATTTGTTACCTCTTTATACCTTCCCAACTACAATATGCGAGACCTATTCATGCACCGTTTTTTTTTCCTGAGTGGCTTATCCCCACAGCTTCAGTTTGGGAGAAAACAAAGAGCAGACTGATCCGCAAGGAATTTTCTTCATGAAAAATAATGCTATCACTTAACACTTGTCTTTGCTTACTTTGGGAAGAGTCACTTTCTTGCATTGTATGCTTAGGGGAGGGGGTAAAAGAACTCCCTTCACCAAGCGGGGACACGTATGGTTATGGGCCCTTTTCTCTTGAGATAACTCTTCCCCTTCCCCTCTCCTAATTTGGCAGATCGATACAGCCCCAAAATTTTACTAGTAGCCAATTACATTGGCGGGATTAAGCGCATATTGACCAAAATGTAAAGTGACCTAAAAGTTTCTATTAAGTATAGGGTGGAGAGACGCCTTTACGAATGAATGTTGGACGCTTTTTAATTTTTTCTACCACAAATTTCTCATTATTAATCAATTTTTTTTTCAAGTTGAGCTCTCCTCGTGCCTCCACCGTTAGTTTCATGTTCTTTCAGCACTACTTTCAACTTACCGATATTACAGCATTATTCAAAAGAAAATCAGGGTCTTCCAGTTATCGTTTTACGATGCAGCCGTGATGATGGTGGAACAACATACAAAGAGGAAAAGTTTTTTTTTTCATTCTCCAACTTTTGAGGAGATTCTTAATTCAGACTGTCCATTGTGAAACTGTGCATTGCACAGGCGTGCAGTCAAGGGGGTTGAAACCCTCATGGCCCAAGATTGAAAAAATAGTGATAAAAACACCAGTGTATTTGGAAAAAATATGTTGACACGATTTCCCCTACTCCATTTCAATCCTTCCAAGATGTAAAAATGTAGGTCAATTGAGGGGACAAGCTCCCATGCCCCTCCCGCTCGTGCGGGAACCACTGGATTAGATAATTTAGAATTCTCATCGTTTAGAGAAATCTTTAGCTGTGGCATTGCACTCCCAAGGCTGGTGCCAGGGGCAAACTGCTACACTTGTACGCTACGGGGTAGACAATAAAAATAAACGGGAAAAAGACATAGAATGTCTTTCTTGGGTCTTTGGTGTATGCCCACGGCGATTAAAGCTAACGGTATCTTCAAATGTATTTGATTATTGTGCACTGATCAGAGCTCAAATATCGCAGTTTTATAATTTTTTTATCATAGCTTAACCCAAACTACGGCATGTTGGTTTGATGATGCATGGGGATTGTGAATGGGGACTAGATCAGTGAGGGAAGGGATTGCATGAGCCTTTGAAACAATTATACCATATAAGCTGTCTGACAGTAATCAGTATAACGGGACAAGTGCTAAATTGCTATTAGTGTGCCTGAAAGGCACTTAGAAATGGGCACTTACCAAAATACTGTGAAAAATATATCATATTTTTCACTAAACTATAAATATGATAATATGACAAAGATTACTTTTCAATTTACCTTTCACTGCTTTTTAATTTTATGCCAAGACACTTATCCTAAAATGATTGGGGCTGAAAGGTATCTCAGTGTAATACTATTTTTGTTAGTTTTACAGTAAACGAGTAGAGTTGTGAAGAAAATAAAAGGAAACGGTAATTCAGTTCTTTAGTTCTATTGCTCGTTCTACTACATGAAACACGGTACACAGTTCCGGATGAAACTAAAGATGTTACCGCGACTTATAATTAACACTGCAGTAGCAATAGCTAGCTGACAGGGACAAGAATTCTGCCTAGAAAGAAGACTAAAACTCAACTCCCCTTCCCAACTTAATTAATATCACACGCTTTCTGCCTTGTCCAGGGAAAACACGTGGCTTAGAGGGAAATATTGCGTTTGAAAAGATATCACAAAATGACACCAAAGTAACCCTATTGTGGTCTCTTCCCCTCTTCAAACATGCATCACAAATAACTTGCAAAAGATCAACACTAATCTCATGAAGTATGGAGAAAAAGAAGCAACAATTTCCTCATCGAACGATAAGCCTGGCCTACATTGCAACGTTTTGTATTGCTGCATATTCATTTAATAAGAGCAGTTACAGGCATGGGTCGTATTTCCCACTCATTACGCAATACGTGTTGACCTTGCTAGCCCTGTGTTTCATGCTCACAACGAGCTACCACAGCAGTTTCCGTACGGCCTGTGCTGTACTGTGGGATATTGCAGTTTACCCAGGGAGATGCAGTGTCATCTTCCTGGTTCACCATACTGTTCACCTCCCACACAGCTGCACAGTGAGCATTATTCACAGAACGGTTTTACTTTATCTATTGAGGACTTAAAACATAATGTTTTTGCAACGTGGCGTCACAGGTTGGTCAAATTTTCGTTTTCTACCTCTACTAGGTCCTAAACCGATAGCAGTTACGCACCAAGAACCCTTTTTACATCTTACTGTTTCGAAAGCGAAGCAACTCGCTTAGGGCCAAAGACTACAATTCAAATTACAGTAACCAGGTAACTGTAGCTTTGTGAGTTATTTTAATAGTATACCAGGGAGGTGAGTGGTAAGAACCCCCTTTGTATACTAACTGTAGTTCAGTTCAGACAGTGTAGTGGTAATTCTCAGTAGTTCGTTATTTACGAACATTTTGTACATGCTGTAGAAGGCGTCAGTTATTGTCTGACGTAGGGTAATAAAAAGGATTTGATTGGTGGATTTGAAATCAGGGGTGACGAAGGTGTGGTTTTGCATGCATAATTGTGTGGGTGAACAAATTTGTCAGTTGTTACAGAAAGGTTAGTTACTTGTTAATTAGTGCTCACTGGGTAGAATTTTTTTCCCAGTTACATCCCTTTCATTTAATGGGATCCAATCGTAAGTAAGAAGGGAAAGATTAAATAAAAAGCCTCACAAACGCAATATTTCCCTTTAAGAAAATGTGGTTTGTGGTGAGTTAGTGTACCAAGAAGGAAGACGCTAGTTTTTTCATAGTTTATTTTCAGCCCTGAAGAGGGTTCAAAAATTGGAAATATACTCACAGTCTCATCTAGAGACTTGAGTGGCCCATCAAGATAAATTACCATATCATCCGCATGTTGTAAAATCATTGTTTCAGGGTCCTTAATGGAGATTCCCCTAATTATACGAGCGCTGTTAATCTTAAGAGCAAGGACTGCATAAAGGATAAAAATGTAAAGACTTTTAGTTTTAGGGCACCCCTGTCAGAACCTACAAACCCATTGTGAAAGTTAAAATCTTAAAAGATTTGATTATAAAGCTCCACTCTTATCTATTGAAGGCCTTTTCAAAATCCACTAAGAGTAATTACCCTGGAATTTTATTTTTGTTGCAGAAATCAATAAGGTCCAGTGTGAAGGGAACATTTTCCCCAATAAATCTATTTTACATGAAGTCAATCGGTTATAATTGAAGGCTTCATCCTGGAAGCAAGAACTTTGAGCAAATCTTGTATTCTATGTTTGGAAGCCAGATTGGGCAGTATTTTTTCACAAGAGTTGCATCTTTTTATGGCTTTGGTAATGGGTGATAAATTTATAACCTTGCTCAGGGTAGAGCTTAAAGTGGTTGTATCTGTAGTTTAGGGAACTGGTAACCAAGTTGCCAATACTAGGCTTGAAATGTTTATAAGAGAAATTTCGTTCAAGAAAGTTAATTCTTTCGGGCATTTGTCTTGGCTTTCTTTCTACTATAAGTTCAAGATACATTATGTATAGATAACTTAGTAAGTTCCCATGCAAGTGAAGAATTGCAGTCATCAGTACCTCTTAACACAGTGTCATGTATCAAAGTGTTGTAATCCAGCTCATTCAGGAAAGAATTGTTGAATTTCGAAAAACCTGGCCCCCTGTCCTCCTAAAACACTCTTAGATTTAACAAAGAAACTGAATGATCAGAATAGATACCAAAAGAGAAAACAACTTTGTTATGGAATGAAGAAGACAAAGTGAAATGAAGAAATCCAGCCTGTAGAAAATACCATTAATTGAGTTGGAGGACCAGGTAAATTCCTATTACCAGGGTGTCAGCACTCTCTCCATACATCTATAAGATCGAAGGTTGTCATCAAATCAAAGCACTTCTTTAGCATTAAAATTTGTTCTAGAATTACCTCCTTCTTTGTCCATCTCTAATCTGAACACAAAGTTAAAAGTCACCCCCTATAATAACAGTCCCAGCTATAGGTAGACAGCTTAAAACTGACGGAACTGAAGGAGGAGTCATCACTGCGTTTATTAATTAACATGAATGACTGATTCAAAACTGTCTTCTTGATTGTAATCATCCTACCACTTTTACAATGGACATCCTAAGGGCTTCAAAAGCACATTTTGGGCTCAAGACGATAGCAACTCCTCGACTAGACAAAGAACCATAATTAAAGATAATCTTTCCACCCCATTCATTTTGCCAGTAAAGCTCATTGCTTCTAATACTATAAGTAAACAATCATCTGTGTTGTTTCTCACTTATTGCCACAACATTTTGATATAAAATAGGCTGTGATTATCCAGAAATATATTCTTAAATCATTAAGCTTGCAGAGTTCTTTTTAGTCCTGTTTTCTCCTAAAACATGACCTGAGTTTTTCAATTATAACATTTCTTCTTGAAGTTTTACTTTCTAAACATGGAGTCTCAAGAATCGTTTAGATGCAACTCTTGATGTCTAGAAATTGCCTTTTCAGCCAATCATGGAGGTATTTTGACAAGAAAAAAACCTACACTATGTGCACCAACCAATGGTGGCCCTCCAAGTAGCACACTAAATAGGGGAAGGTCCACTTGGGGTGCCAGTCTCTGGCTGGGCCAAATGCCATGTTACAGTCGAGAAAAATACACTTAATAATGAGAAATTTCTAAAACAGTTGATTCATTCAAAGCACTGTCAAAGATAGCACAATTCTGTGTCCAGCAACTGTGCAAAGCCAAAATTTTCAAAGGGGAGGTGCCTTAGACGGTACCTGCTCCTTTGTGCCAGTCAAAAGAAAATAAAAAAAAAGCATGAAAAGCATTCTCAAACAGCAGATGTGTCACCTTGGCCCTTAGACAAATTCACCTTAAAATATAAAAAAGGCCCTAAATAATGAGAATTTCTAAACATATAATCATTTCAAAGCTTTGTAAGACAGTGCAGTTGCCCCTTTATGACCTCACATAAATGTCACATCCTCCCTTAGACCCCTAATTTTAGACTCTTCCCTTAAAGTGGCACTGGATGACTGTCATGAACTGCCCCCCTGCAGATTTTGCCCACACTATGCACAGAATCCATTTTTCTGTATTTATCTTGAATACTTGACACGCACAACTGCACACTTAGAAAACATATGCACTAACTGCTTCTCGGTTGTGACCGTATACGGAACCAACGTAACCTTTAGGAGTGGTCTGCCTATCCTGAAGGAAGTACATGTGACTGTACTGTGAATGGTGCAGGTTGATTACTTAAAATTCAAAGAAGCAAGGTTAGTGAACAGCACAAAGTGGGGGCATACTTGTTACTAGTACTGTCCATTCATATAACATAACATAACATAACAAGTTTAAGGGCAAAGGAGAGCAAAAGCCCCATGAGATGCCCTGTAATCCAGACCCC
>WURT03034662.1:0-15075 GCA_009936505.3 Holothuria glaberrima
TATGGTTGTTTATTAAATTTCAGGAACAGAATATGCTGCAACTTTTGCAAAGCCTCATTTTCCAGAAACAGGAGTCAAGAAAAACTGTTTTTATTGAAACAGAATGAACTCCTTGCTTTTACTCTGTTACTATGAATTAATATATTTCATGCTCTTCTTTCACAAAAATGGTTTCCTACACATCTAGTCAAAATAATGACTAGCATTCAAACAAGTACGACATACATCTACTGTTAGGCCTAGGGGCAATTCCCTAGTCTATGGAACTGAGGGAGATCCCATACAAGCTTGCTTGTTATCCACTCCTATTGAATTCACTTCTTATCAACAGAGTATTTTTTTCAAGGAATATAAAGCCAAGTGGAAAACAAAGTGGCTGCTACATAAATTAGATGAACCAACCATGATAATTAACTCTACTTAAAATCTTGGTGAGAGAAATGTGTGTGATCCACTATGTCAACAAGCAGTGACCAATTTCCTATTTATAGAGTAGGGTTGTGTGATGTGTGCAAAGCTGACTTGATACTGTAAAATACAAAGAAAATATCGAGAAAATGGCTTATAAATCAATTTTCATACATGATATTCAAAAAGTGCTTCCTATAAAAAAAAAAATACCATTTTGGCAAAAAACACACTGACAAAATTCCAGCAGCATATCTTGAAAAGTGAAGAAATATATACTGTTTCCAAAAGTTGATGACAGAAACCTCATAAATTTACCTCACATACGTAAGTGTGTGAGCTAAAAATTAAAACCGAGTAGAAAGCAAATGATACTGCAGACTTGTAGTGAGTACGTACTCATACTCACAGATTTGCACAGTTGCCTGTACTCGTACTTATGGGAATAAAGTTGTATTCTAACTGTTACTCACAAATTCCGAAAGGTGTGCACTGGGGCTAATGCAAAATTTTGTACTTGTACTCATAAACATGTACTCGTACTTGTACTCACAACCACAGACACTGCACTTGTACTGTATCTTATGACATTGTTGATTATAAGTATGCTTGGGCAACTAATATCTTTGGAGAAGGATACCTTCAGCCCTATAAGTTACCACTCTGAATGGAGAAATCACTCCTGCAATAACATTTGTCAAAACTGACATATGAATATAGTCTACCATAAACAGTTGAGCATATTACCAGTAGGCTTTCACTACACACATCTTAACAAATGAAGTTCTGAACTAACAGTGCTGGAGATTCTAAGAGGTCAACCAAAGATAAAATGTGAGTTAGTGAAGAAAAAGACCAAAAACTAATTCCATTATGACACTTCATTAAAACCTGCAAAAGAACACAAACTGACTGACTCCAAAATCAGATTTTTATAGATGTATTTGACAGGATTGAACTTTATCACAAAGTTGTAATTCCAAGGAAAGCAGTAGAGTCGCTTCTAAACTCCTAACCATGAGATGTAATTCTCAGGTAGAGGCAGGTTTAATGTCTGCCTATTATGGTAACAGATATCTGTACCACAAATATGGAACAACTTCAAGTCTCTTAATCCTTTAACTACCATGAATGCTTGCTTCCTCAAATGTAAGACACTTGATGACATGAACTGAGCTGGACATAATGTTTATTCCCTGGGAAGGGAGTCATATTTTCTGCAATTCAGTTTATACTGTATTTTCGTGTGCAGAGAAAGGTAAATTTATCCCCAATTGCTAAAATTTCCCTCCAAATATCCAACTTTCCTGGAAAGGTGCCTCCCAGCTTTCGAACTTTTTCCACCCATGGATATGAATATGTAAATCTCTTGGAAGGAGATATCTTAATTCTTCATCCCAGAATGTAAGAAAAATGCTGTTGCTCCACTGACATGAAACCAGATCATATGCTTGGCGTAAATCCAGCTCTTCAACCGAGCACGACAGATTTAGCTGCATTAACAATAAAGCTGCTTGTGTAATGTACAAGGCATATAAACTTCGTTAGAGAACTCTACCAAACAATATTTATTGAAACAGCATTAATTCAGGTGGCACTATGCCAGGACTGTCATGACAAATTTCAATTTCTTTACTTATTTGATATCTATACATACTGTACATGGAATGAAAGGAATTTCTTTTAATTTAACATAGTCTTGTCAATAAAAATGTCATAAATATAATGTGATGATATTGTAGCATACATCATTCTTCAAATTTAAATGTTGTCTCATGTGTGTCTATGAGATGACGCAGTTTTAATTACCCTAATTTTTTGTTTGTTTTTGTTTTCTTCCTTGTTTCTGAAGAATGTAATAAAACCTACATCATCCATTCAGAAGCATTATATTCAAATGATTTTTTTTTTCTGTTTTTCGAAGTAAAACATACACTGATTGGACAGGTTGAGAATTTGGTGTTTCTGTATCACATTTTTGAGCAATGCTCATCCATTTATTCTACATTTTAAATGAACGTTGAAAGGCTCTTTTTTTGGGACCCCTCCCACAGCATACTTGAAAAAAGTGAAAACGGTGATTTTCCATTCAAATCGTCATTTATACATTTCATTTTGAAAATGTGTATATCAGTCATTGATTTGCTCCAACCAACCCCCCAACCCTCAAAGCTTTTGTTTTTAATATAATACTATGCATTTTCATCAGTGACAGTGTGTGCAAATCTTTAACTTCTCCTTACCTTTTATATTTTTAAGTTCGATTCCAAGACAAAAGTATTTCTGACCACTCAAGTGAGGGGAGTTTTACAAACTTTTTGCACCATATCCAACCATGGAAGTATAGTACCTCCATGATCCAACACTTTAAAGTGTATGTGCTATGAAGGACTCATAGGAAGTGCAAGCTACTTCACCACTAACCACAGGCATATGGAGTGTGTCGTCTGGGGGAGCCCCCCCCCCCCACCAATTTGTCAAGTTCAGCAGTTCAGCATTTCTGGGAAAACATGTCAATTGCAAGCAGTGCTCTCCACAGATTTTCAACAGAGGGGGCGGCCACGCACAAAGCATATATGCGCATACATTAGGTCTACATCTGAAAGAGCGGTAGCATATTGTCAACTTTTTTTTGGAGGCTGAGCAGAGCTTTTGTAGGGGGGTAGATAGTTTTTAGGGAGGTAGTGGCTATTTCAGGGGGGCAGAAGGGTAGTACCACTTTCACTTCAGGGCAAAATTCATGTCATGATTGTTAACCGAGTTACATACTTTTAGGGCAAAAACCTGCACCCTTCTCTAAAATTTGAAGAATTTGACTCCCTTTCAATGGATATTCCCTCATGCAATAAATGTTAGGATATGAAGTTGGAGAGATGTCTTAAAGGCATTTTCCAGTGGCATTTCACAAGGGCAGGCATGAGCCTGACATTTAAAAAAAAAGAGGAAATTCACGGGCAGATAGGACACAGCTCACCTCAGCCCCACCATAGTTGAGGTGAGAAAATTTTGAAATTTTGGCAGCTTAGATTGCTGGAAATGCACTGTAGGACACATTTTTATTAATTAATTTGCCCTGTAGCCTAGGCCCTATTTGTCATCTCATCCATCTGCATTAACTGTTATGCTAGGTTTTACTTGAGTTAATATCAGCATAACATTAACTATACGGGCCTACCAGTCTTCACTGTTAATTGATTCAGTACTTTTGCCTTAGGCCTACTTAGTATGGGCTTGGACTAGCCTAGGCATGATATCGGTATGTAACCAATGCCTGTGTAACGAAATGTTAGGCTGGCCAGGTTATTTGTAACTAGAATTTTTCAAAAGTCGATTTGCTGCATGTAACGACTAGCAGTAAAGTAACTGCCGATTCCGGTGCTACAGGATTGATGCATATTAGTTCCAGACTTTTCCTAATGTAAACGAACTGTAAGACAAGCTATAGTACAGCGTTAGGCTAGGCCTAACGTTACATTACGAATACAGTCACCAAGCCAGTTCTTCACAGGGCGATGTTTCCATTCAAATACCTGATTATCCACAGTGCATGAATGTTCCTGCCATGGCTAGAGCCACTTGTGTCTAGCAATTTTGTCAAAGTCACAAAACAAGAATCCCTTTTATCTCGGAATGATTTGGAAATGTAACTCCCATTTTCCACACACAGCATGCAGTTCAATGCATGCAGTACGTACATAGGGCCGGACGATCGATCATGCGGGCCCTTCCTTGAATGATATGCAAGCTACGAACAATATCGATGCCTGCACAGCTAGCTATGTATGTTCTAATTTGAGAATGGCCATGCATGGTATTACGTTATCCATCTAGTGGTAAAGATTACCGCGAAAATGTACGCATTGCTTCCGTACATACTTACGTAAGCACGTACGTGCTTTATATTAGTGCTGTAGAGTTTAATGGGCTAACTTTTGCACGTAAATTCACTGGTAAAAGAAATGTCCGCCTTTTCCTGCCCATTTTTATCATCACAAATAATTTCGATAATATACAAAAAAGTGGAATTGTAATTTTTCCGCGAACAGTAACTAAAAAAAAGTGGAAATCCGAGGAAAAGAGGAAAAAGCTCATGCCTGCCAGAGTCTCATGTGAAAGGGAAAAATTTTCCAATTAGTGTCCTCCAATCCCTGTAGCAATACTCTTTTCCTAACTCGAGATATATCTTATTAAAGAGTGCTAATTTTTGTCAAAAAATACCTCCAGTTCTCATTAAGGTCACAGACTGTTATGTAAAATGGGCACATTGCCTCAGATTACTTTTGTTTTTCTTTATAATTGAATGTCCTGTTTGTCCTTGAAATTTGATACTGATCGAATGTTTGAATATGTTTCCATGTAGATTTTATAGCACAAATCTACACCATATGTAGGGCATAACAAACAAAGTTGCTAAATATTCCTTACAACGGCATTAATAACATAAAGAAATTCAATTCTATGTCATATTAATGTGCTGCGATGACATCTCAGATTTCCCATAATGCACTTCATCTTGAGAAAAATTGCATTTCTTAGAAAATTTGCATTTTCCAAACACTGCCAGCTATTGAGATGCCGTTGTCACTTCCTAAAAGAGAAAAATTTTTCTGCATTTTTTGAACTTACTGAATTTTGTCTCTGGAAATTCCTTAAAGTACTTCAGAATGAGTCTCAAAGCACAACAAAAAACCTCTAAAAGCCTGGCTTTACACATGGGTGGCAATCCTCGAGGGATGGAGGGGATATATCTTCCCCATGGAATTGGATGGGGGGTACTGCACACTATATTACCCTATGAAATCAGCCCAGCAGATTTGGAAATCATGTATAAAAGTCAAGTTACTGTAGTTAAGAAACTTCTCAATAGAACAGAAATATTAAAAGATTACAAAACTTCACACTTTAAAAGGAACACTTAACCTTTTTCTAGACTTTTTACAATAGGCCTATTTACTTTTTTAGGAAATACTTCTGACAGTTGTCATAGTATCACGTTGCAAAGCCTGGGAAGGGCCATTTCCTGTGATCTCGGGGATGTTCTTTGGCAAAAATTTTCCTTACACGCTCCGCGTCCAGTGATGGTAGCGCTCCTCTTAGTGCCACTGACTATATCCTCCCACTTTTAAAGATGGATTGCTGCCCATGGCTATACATTAAGTAGTCGTACAATAACTTCACAGCAAGCTAATGGCAGCCACAACAGGCTTCTGTGTTTTTATTTGAAGTTCTTATAAATGAAGTTTTCTTCTTATTCTTTGGTTGCTTGGTTTTAATTTATCACTACAAGTGCAAGGGAGACCTACTATTAAACACATCTTAACTTTTCACTTTTTTTTTTTTTTTTAGTTTTACTTCCTGACCACTTTCCTTTGGTTGTCAAGGTTAGAATTCAGTCTCTTATAAAATTTTGTATCATGTGAAAAACAGTTCTCAGCTTAACATTGTACTTCTTCAACAGATAGAACCTCTTGAAATATAAACTTCTTCAGGTTGAATACTTCCTGCAAAAGACAGGATACATGCATACTAACTTACAACATAACATGACACTAAAATGCCTTCTTTACTATGCTAACAACGTCAAAAAGCTTGCTCTTAACTTGCTAGAAGCAAGCTCACATGATCAGAGATCACAAAAGTTTTCCTTGATTAAGTAAAGCCTTTAAAGGAGGGAGAGGGGAGAAGGGGAGGGGGGAAAGATTTCTTAAGAAGAAACTTACCACTTCACAGACATGGTACCAATGACAAACTTCTTGATAAGAGAAAAGTTACTTGATAAAGAAGGTGAATAAAGATGGCACAACTACAGTCGATAACACACAATACCAACCACTCTTTTTGGGGAAGTGTTTGTGCAAATAATGCACACATTTTCGTAGACCGAAATATACAACTTCCAGCTATACACAGTAAAAGGCAATGCACAGCTATCATATGACATATGGGTGACATAACTTCCAACTAACAAGGAAGAAGTCCGAGGCAAAACAAGATTCTACCCGCAATAAAACTTACATCCAATTGGAACACAATGACACTTGTAAACTAGGACCGACTGTATAGGAAAAACAATAAAACAACTGATTAAAGGTCAAATGAACCATTTCCCTAATGTATAACTTCCTGCCTCGTTTCCCAATGTAATTTGTTAAAACAAATCTCAATTCAACCCAAAGTTCACCGGATCCAAACAAGCTAATCATGTAGCTTTTCACCGCCAAACGTCCAACACTTAATTCCCATCTGAAGATTGTAATACCATTACAGGCCTTTGGGCACTGGGTACATTTACTAAAGGCCACAACCAGTTTTCAACAATCCACAGGGAACAGAAGACCAAAATCAAAATCTTACCTGATCATCACATTTCTTCAGCAGAAGCTTTTTCCAAATGAGGTCTTTCAAAGACAACATGATGACTCTATTACAACCTTTGAGGTTTCTGAAAGCAAAAAAGTCAGTCCCTCCACGCTTTTACCGAAACTTGAGCCAAGTAGCTTTCCAGCTAAAGGAAGCTTCAGGAAATTATTCCAGTGTAACATTCCATATAATACTCTGACCAAAGCTCTTGCAATCCCTGCACCACAGAGAGCCGCCAGAAACTGAATCTCACAATTTAACGTCACAACCTCTACATGCCTCCTACACAGGAAGGAGACAGCAAGGTAAAAGTCACAAGTTATAAAACCTCACGCTGTGGCTAACTGAAACTAAATTTGGCTACAAATTAGCAGTAAGCCCTAGCAGCCTAAACTGCCCAAGCTTAAACCTCCCGATGAATCTGGTAGGGGGAAAGAAAGACAACTGCAGAACGGAATGGTGCTCTTACTGTAATCAACGGGCCCAGGGAGGAATTTATGATTTGATGGAATGGACCTATCGAATGCTTTGCTATTAATACTGAGTGTTGGCAGTCGTTGCTTAGAACAACTGAAAACAAATTTCTGTAAACAAGCAGACACATGCATAAGACAGTTTCAGTAAGTACATCTGTAGTGAGTCAATTATTTTTGGGAATATCAACATTTGAAACTTATATATATATTCATCCCAGATATTTATTCATTCTTGTTTTTATAGCTCATTTTAATATGGCACATCAAAGTGGGTATCTGCAATGCTTAAAGCTCTTCAATAAATGTTTTCAGCGACAATGAGCTGATTGATAAAAGAGCACTTGTTTCTACAGCCCTTGTATATCATCACACTTTACAAATATCAGAATTTCTGCACCAAATTTTTGTCATCTAGCAGATTTAAAATTTGATATTCCCTAGAAGGTCAGAATTTTTTTTTTTTCTTTCATAACTAGAAACACATGGGATATATAATCATACCATATCAAAGCATATACTTCCCAAAGATCACATCAGATTAAAAGTTGGCCCTTGCCAGGAAACTAAACAATAAAAAGCATTAGAGCTTCAATTAATAAGTTCCTCTCCCATGAAGTTAATTTAGCAGGACACTTACTCAAAATATATCACAGCAGAGAGGAACCTACTCAGGAGATAACTGAAATAGGACTTTTAGTGAATGAATGAATGAATGAATGAATAGGAACTTCATGATAAATCTAGAAGTGACATGGATCCCAAAATTCTCAAAGAACTTGAGCAATTCACTGTTCTAAAAACAGAACAAGTTATAATTCGAGGGGTAATGCAATTCCTCATCATTTTCACAAGTGTTTAAAGTGTATGTTGTAAAGGCTAAGACCTACAAGTATGCACCTTTTTCAAGTGTAATAAATGACAGACTTGTCAAAAAGTTCACATTTCTCATACTTTTATAAGTATACTCTGAGGAAGGAGGGGGGGGGGAACAAAAAAAAAAAGACCGCGCCCTTTGTTCCTGAAGGTTGTTTCATTTGGCTTTCCAACTCACATATCTTCCTACCATTTGTTCTGCATGTTAATAGCCATTATAGGAAACAAAGAAAAAATCCATCTTCTTATCTATTCAACCTACAGAGGCTATGATACGTACAACATTAAATTATCACCTCTGTCCCTAACACTATGAGAATATAAGTACAGTATAAAGTAACAAAGCTTTCGAAGCTGCTCCAACCAGTACACTGAAATTCATCACCTGCCAGGTTTCAAACAATGTTTAAAACAGTTTGAACTGCTAATTTATTGGCCATCTTCTCTGCTGTATCCAAGTGTCTTTTATGAGAAAGGCTATTTCAACAAATGTAAGTAAAGTTAGGAAATTCCTGGTAATTGAATTTGATGTAATAGCCTTAGATATGTCTGTGAGATCAGCGACTGTTTGTTGATTATCAGTTGCTAGGTTTCCGAATCTATGAAAAAAGGCTGTCTCCGTTCATGGGTCTAAGTTCTATAACAAAATTAAATAGGTGTCTCCTATTTGAGAGTGTTTAATGCATTTGATTGGTGGAAATGCCCTGAGGCAGAGTGTAAATGACCTTTGTAAATGGTTCCAATTTTCTTACTCTATATTAAATACTTTGACATGAATTGAAAGATTGCAGTTTTAATAAACACAGGAATAACATATAATATTAGTAGGAAGAAATTGAATTCTATGTAGACCACCTTTGACAAATTGGCAAAACATCTCCATATGAATGGAAAGATATATTACTGAGACAAATTATGTTCAGTTTTACTTGTATACATCTAGGCATTAGGATTATGTGACACTTAAGCATTAATGTACTTGCACTTATTTAATGCTGATCCACACTTTTAAATGAAAACAATCAATTTAAAATAAAAAGATACTGCAAACTGTCAATTTTTTCTTTAAAAAAGTTACAACATACAAATCAACATATTATACAACATAAATTTACATAAAGTTCAACCAACCAACTGCAAATTCTGTTTAGATAACACTACAGTACTTCACACAATTGCTTGTTTACAAATCTAACTGCTCAGCATTTGTGTGACAAAAGTGAACTGAACAGAAATACTTCAAAGCAAAAAAATAGTTCTTTCAATAACGAGCACTGTTATGCACTTGAGGTTAACCAATAAATTTAAACCAGTAAAATAATATTACTATTTAATCACACCATTCTACGTTATGTGCATAGCCCAATTTAACACCACTGTGAAAAGTTTCGAAAATGTATTGATTTCTGCAAGGTTTCACTAATTAGGGAGGAGAACCATTTCAATGCATGCACTTTTTATTTGGAAATGCACAGTATGGGGTTACTGGCCTTTGGTAGTGCAATGACATGACAATTTGAGAGTATGGTGAAGCTGAATTCCATACAGTACCATGGCTGAGGGCTATACTGGAATATGCATTCACATGTACTGTATACCTTACTTTAAATGGATATCATTTTACTGGTACAGATCAGGGAATGTTCCATCAGCAATCACTTTGATAATAATCTATGTATGTATTTCATTTTTGTGTCTTTCTGTGTGAGACACTACAAAGTAAGAGAGAAATGGGATTTGAAGTTGATGCATTGATGAATATGCAACGTAACTGAGCACCATATGTGCATGGTGCTAGGTAATGTACAACCTAAGGACACATTTGAAACTAGTTATTCCACATTAACTTGCACACCGGAGGGTATCTTACTACCTGCAGAGTGGAAAACATTTTCCACACAGCTAGCTCATCACTACAAAAAAAAAAAATTACCCTGCAAGGCAGGCAAACTTTTTTTTTTCACCTCATCAGTATAGAAAAGGGTGGCAGCCACATAGTAGTATAGTAGCAACAAAGAGCTGCTATGCAAGTTAACTGGAGGAGTACTTAACAAGAAGATAAGTTTAAAATTACAAAATCAACAGTCCAATGGCTGTATAATTTAGAGAAAAAAAAACCTTCCCAACAAAGCCTGTCACCTTCATGCTATGCCTAATGATAAACTCATTACCATATGAAAATTTCACTCTGTGTTAAAACTGAGACAAGTGGCAGGATATTTTTAAGAGCAAATTATTCTATGGATGTGGTTTAATGGTCTTGCAATAGTGCAGAACATGAAGCTTTGTATTTCAGTTATTGTATATTCTTTGTGAAACACCATAGGTTTTTTCTTTTTCCTTTTTTTTTGCCTTTTTTTCCAGTAATGGCACTTTATCAAATTCAACAAACTTGAACATTCTACACAACATTACCTGTTACACGATCCCATAAACACTGTTTTACTATACTTGCTAGAACCTAACCACACAGGTTCAGTTACATAATAAGCATGGGTAACTTCACTAGTCTGTATCCATGGCCCAGTATTAGTTGCACCCCTGATTGGAGTCGCCGCTCCTAGAATGATGCCATGCCTCAGCCTGCAAAACAATCTGTCAATTACTAGTGTATTACAATGAGTACCCAGGTCTATACACCAGTGGGCTTGAGTAACAGGCTCCTCTATGGCTAAGATGCCAACCTACGAAAGTCGCAGAACCATAGGAGCCAACATTTCACGAAAACTTGTGACAGAATAAAGTAAATGACCAACAGAGCCAGAGGTATTAATATCTTTAACACCTTTCAAAGAAAATGTTTCCTCCAAATAGATTTTTGGGCATCTTTATGACAGAAGTGGAGGTCTGTGGACATGTAATAAATTCAGTTGTTCTACTCAACAAAGCTAGATTAAGATCTCCTAATCAAAAACCCGCTAGAATTATTTGAATATCTTTTACTGTTCTCAAGACATTTCACTTCAAAGTTTGACCATTTGTGGGAACTGTTCATTAGCTATGCAAAAATATGATGTGGAGTGTTGCACAGTGTCTGTATTTCTTTTGTTATTCCTTCATAAATTATATGTTAGTTACTTAATAGCTAGTTTCTAGTTTGGTGTTTAACATGGATATTTTCAAAGAACTAAATAGCTACTTCCAAAATTAACCCCTCGGGCATCCTAAAATTACAGCTGTACTTGGAATGAAGGCTAAAATAATAAAACAAAGGATAACATAACACCCAGTTGACAGGTCCCTCTCTGTACTGTACGTCACAAATTTGCATAAGTAGTTCATGTTTATTCAAGGCAGGTGAAAAACAGTAATTGTCTTGTAAAATCCATATTTGATGGATTTTAATGGGAATTGCAGCTATTTTTTTCATTTTTAATGCTTTTTACACCAAATACGCAAGCATTACATTGACATTTCTACAGACCTTTAAAAATTCTCCAGGAATTGCCATTCCTACAAAAGTGGAGTTGTTACTAAACTTCTAGGCCAGGAGTTGAGGCTCTGAAGTAGTGTTGTACCGATATTGCAAGAAGCAGATATTACTGATTACGGATAAGTTTTTCACTTCTCAATATCAGCTGATACCAATTCATTTCAGATGTTTGGGAAATAAGCATTCTGCAACTAGGCCTAGGGGGAACATGATGAAGTGTCCTTTCAACTTGATAAGGTAAAATATTGGATCTTGCATTCAAAAATACTCAAATAGTGTGCCATTTTCATGACTTTTGAAACATTAAATACCGGTTAGCTAATATCAGCATTACAGGTAAATTTTGCCGACACCAATACAGGATAAGAAGTGGGGAATATCAGTCGATTCCCATGGTGGATATCGATAATCTTTCCAACACTACTCTAAAGTACTGTCACGTATTAACCTGGCCAAGCCTACCACATACTGTAACAACTCACTGGGTTCATTGACCAGTAATAAAATGCCAACAGCAGCCAAACAATCAATGAAAACTAAGCTTAAAGATGTCACACAATCAAATACTACAAACCCTATGAGGTATTAAGTCATATTATTTTCTCCTGTAAAAAAAGTAAATCTAGTACACTTTAAAGTGATAGGTCAATTCTACTGAGCAGTTCTTTCATTTCGTTGTTTTGATGGAGTATGCAAAGACAGGTTATAAAGTTCTGAAAGATTGACTGTTTTCAATCAGAAACCAAATTGGTTGACTTCATACACAACGGCAATTTTCTTTACCTATAATATTATATATATAATACCTTAAATCTCCCCCCCCCCCCCACTTCCCTGCCTCTCTCCTTCCACCCTTTTTTTTTCTATAAAATAACTTGCAAATTTGGAGGACAGCAAGCTCCAAAAATTTTTTGCTCTTGTTTTACAAATTCTATTTACACATCTACACACATTGTAAGTTTAAGGAATTATCAAGCGTAATAAAGGGCCGTTAAGCATGGAAATGGAATGCCTCACAATTGAAAACCTTGCTTTGTCAAACTTATTAATCACATCACATTGCCATAAGTTTACCACACATAAGTTAAATTTCATTTTCAATTTATTAATTGGTGTAGGTGATGGAGATATTAAAGAGAATCATTTCACTTTTGATCAATGAAGGGGTTTTTTCCAAATCGGAGGTTACGGGACAAGTCGGCTGTAGTCAATCTTCCCCTAACAATGAATGAAAGACAACATTGAGACATTTTCATAACAACAATAACTTTATGTACAACCACTGTAACTACCAATGTGCCTTCACTGATCGGAGGCTCAGTAGACTAGGGCATTTGTCCCCTAGTAATGACCACAAGGCTTACATTGCTCTTGTTCAGTTACAGACTTTAAAATCTGTCTTTTCAACAGATTAAGTACTGTATACATCAGTTCCATACTAGCATAGTGTGATCCAACCAACCAACCAACCAACCAAAAAATTGTGTGCATGTGCAACTCCATGGATTTTAGAGGTTGCTTTTTCAGCAGGGCATTGCATTCTGTGTAACTTCTTTCAGGCAAAGTGCTGTAATCCCCTTCCCTTCCCCCCTTCCAGTAGGAAGGGGTCCTGTAAACCTATGAATGTACCTGTAGAAATGTGGTGCATTGACATAAATAGCAGGCAACATACAGTACATTATCAAGCTTGAATACAAAGCATACTATTTTTGGCCATCCACTGTGCAATGATGATATCATGTGGAAGTCCTCTTTACAAACTGGCAAAACAAGGATGGGGGAAGGGGGTTTAGGCGGTAAGAGGGCATGCCACAACCTAAACAACTTTCCACATGGTATTAATAGGTAATTAAGTGCAAACAGAAAGTAAAGAGGAGTAAATAGTGTAATAATAAATAATTACATAATCCCGCTTTAAAGGCATTTTCCAGTGGCTTTTTGCAAGGGTCTCATGTGAAAGAGAAAATATTCCAGTTCATTCCCTTCAAACCCCGTAGCAAAACTCTTTTCCTAACTCGAGATATCTCATATTAAAGAGTGCTTAGTTTTGTCAAAAAACACCTCCAGTTCTCATCAAGGTCACAGAGTGCAATGTTAAGTCAGCACATTGCCTCAGATTCCTTTTGTTTTTCTTTATAATTAAACATACTGTTTTGATACTGTTGGAATGTTTGAATATGTTTCCATGTAGAGTTAGCACAAATCTACCCCACATGTGGGGCATAACAAACAAAGTTGCTAAATATTCCCTACAGTGGCATCAATATCATAAAGAAATTCTATTCTATGTCGAATTAATGTGCCTGGATGACATCACAGATTTCCATAATGCACTTTATCTTGAGAAAAAATTGCATTTCTTTGAAAATTAGTATCTTCCAAACGCTGCAAGCTATTGAGATGCAGTTTTCACCTCCTAAAAGAGAAAAACACTCTGCATTTTTTTAACTCATTGAATTTTGTTTCTGGCAAATCCCTTTAACAGTAGAGCAATTGTAGTAATACATTATGTTCTGTAAGTATTGAAAAGTCTACAGAACATTCACATCAACAGTGACATTTTACCTTCAAATCTTTGTAACTTTTGAATTGGTTCTCCACAATATACAGTACTTTTTCCTTTAAGCTTGAAAATTCGTAGAAGCATCCAAATCAGAAGCACTTTTAGACTGAAAGGACTACAGGCATACAGTACACTCATAGATGGTATACATGTCTACAGTCCATATACATCTGAACTAAAATATTGATCAAAGGATGTAATTTATAGATAACAGGATATTTGCCAAAAATTGAATTCCTTCATGTGTGCACAAGTTAATTTCCACAGCATCTTGGAAGTCACTCTAACCACAGCTTCCCTGGGAGAATAGCATCACCCATTTAAAAAGCTACAGTAACTTGAATAGATTCAACAGGCAGTAAAAAGGTACTTCAAAGTTTCCTAGTTTCACAGTTCAATTTTGAAGAGTCTCTTTTATGAGGAAAGGATATTAAGGAGAATTCACAATAAGCCATCCTGTTCTTACTATGCAAGAAAGAAAGAAGGCACTGCACTTCTTAGACAAACACTTAACACATCTTCATCTAACTTAGCCTGCTGAGCTAGTCCTATGGTCTCAACCTAATTCAGTAAATTACCTTAAAGGTTGGTTTGAGAAACCAAGAATGGGTGAAACAAGTATCTTTTATACTTTAATACAGCATCACATTTCCTGATCAGTGTTCGATTTTAAGGAATTAGCCATGGTTGTCCGAAGGACTACCAGTTTTTAAAATTTGGTTGTCCTGCTCAAAATCAGGTAGTCAGTACAGTACTATCTGTAGTCCCACTTTACCCACTGTACAGTAGCAACCATGGAATCGAAAGCACCTTAATATATCACTAGTCTTCCATAGTGGTTTTAACTTTAATACACTGCATAAAAAAACCAGATACCTATACGCATACCCCAATAGCATCTACAGTAGTGTATTACAAATTTTATGGGAGGAGCAGCACCCATTACAAGACACTGGCATTTT
>WURT03034673.1:0-15075 GCA_009936505.3 Holothuria glaberrima
TATATATATATTCGTATTAAGAGGGATGTCTCTATATTGTTTTTTCGTGAAGATCGAAGGTCATTTGAAGTTATCCGACTGTCAAAACGATATTTCAAGATAAGAACAATGAATACTTTCCAAATTTGGTTTCCTAACCAGAGATGATAGGGCACTTACGTTTCTGCTCTAAAAGGGCAAGGTTAGTTTCAATTCCGAAGGTGCAGCCAAAAATTCCGTTTTGCGAAGTTCTGTTTTTCTATGTTCGAGACAGGGTAGACCAGCCGTTGCTAAATACGTCATGTTAGATTTAGACTCAGTATATTTCTGCAACCGCCTTGTTCGTGTGCACGTATACGCTACTAGCCTGCTAGCAGGAGATGTGTAAAAGAGGTGTATGTTTGTGCGATGTTTGTATTCTTTACCGGGCATTTAGCTGGTGGAGCGAAGCCTCGGAGTGGTCACCAACTACTTATTACCAGTGAGTGGATGTTTATTCGTGGATGCCGCCATCAAGAAAGGCTTTTTGAGGCTGGACTTGCTGCACGATTCTGTAACTTTTGACGGCATCGCAACTCTGTTTTAGATGTACTACCATTTACGAGTCTGAGCCACGCGCACCCGTTCGACGAATTACCTGTGGACGACCCGTGACTCTGCTGCAGGACCCCTACTCAATCGATTTAACGCTAAACCACGCGACATAATTTATAGTTTGACTGTGTACGAGCCTACTCGCAATGAACTGAATTATATTTAGTGGGGATGAAATTTCGATATGCAAAGCAACATATCAAGAAAGTCTTACTCTATATGGAAAGTGTGCTTATTGAACTGTTGAAATGATAATTTAAAACAATTGATTTCGAAGCAGTGCATTATTTGGTCTAGTCAGCTGTTGTACAGTGTGACGAGAGTTTTGTCATATTTAACTTTGATACCAGGAAAAAAAGCAATGCTTGTTTACTTAAGGGAGTGTTTGTTTTCCTTTAAAAAGAGAGACAACAGTCAATTTCATTTGTCTATATTAATTCAATATATTTTTATTCTAAGTATAAACTTAGAACCACACGAGTTTTTGGTGTCGTCCCAAGTAACACAAAACGTTTTTAAAACGTCACAGTGGTGTAATAAAACGTTTTATAACACCACATTACACGTTTAAAAACGTTTTGTGTTACCTGGGATTGATCAGTTGAATTATTTTAAGTGAAATCAAACCTGGGGTATGTCACTTGTCCTGAGGAAGTTTTTCTGAAGGATTTTGTGACAATGAAAGTACCCCATTTATTTATGTAACAAATATGTCTTCATTTTAAACGAAAAACAAAATTCCTTTAAGCTGTCTAAATCTTGGTTTGCGTAGCGACTTTTGGCCACAGTAAAATGTGTCTGACAAAAAGGGCGCATACCAACACTTTTTCCCATAATCCTTTGTAATTGCTATTTGGAAAAGGGTCTATATAAACACGTCTCGCATTTATGAACATTGAAAGAAGTCTTGGCAAATATCTCGGTTATCGCTGATCAACTGATTAATGCAAAGCTGACCATTTTGGTAATAAAAATTTAGTATTGACCATATCATAAAGTAGAATATTTTGAATATCGGGACTTTGGGGAAAAATTTGGTTGTTGTCATTTAAAGTTATGAAGTGAGCAGCCTCAGCAGGAGTAGCTGCTGCTTCGAGCAGGGATGCTGCTGGTAGGGATAATTTAAGCCCAGTACCCCCACCCACTTGTGTGAAAACTGTCTCCCCATACCACATCCACCATATCAGCAACAATGTTTAACATTTTTTGGATCGCTTTCTTTCGCATACTATTAAGTATGGATAACATTACAAATCACTCAATTATGTAATCTGTTGGGCGCGGATCTAGGATTTACGATTTTATTAAGAAGCCCCAAAGTTAGCATAAGTGTCTTCCCGCAGTTCAACGCTATTAAATGCAAATCACTGGTATCTGATTACTAGAAAACATTTTCTTATGAACAAGTGTGTACAATACCAATGCAATATTGATTAACACTAGCGAGTAATTATGATAATATGTCGTTTGGAATGACAAGGCGGAAAGCCAGAGGCCATCTTCCAAAAACAGTTTAAAACAAAACACCGTCAGATGGGATTTTATGACATCTGAAAATCAAGTTAACGTACTGAAAGAAGCATATTTATAGCATAGTAACTTAGTATGCTGTCTCAAGTGACTTATCTGCAATTTTGGAATAAGCTAATCACTGATTATTACTATGAAATAAGTGAAAACTGCCCCAGATAACACATATGCTCCCCGACACGAAGGTGACAGACTTAACTGAGTTGCTATGGTAACAACTGGATCAGGCTGATCTGTTTTTACGCACAGTACATCTTCCGAATTCAGTCCCTTGCAATGTTGTGCATGCTTACGAGTGCGTTATAATGCACAATATTGGTTCCGTCAGTGATCTTATATACAACCTTCATCACTAATCAGACTCTTTTTAGGATTATATCAATTTCAAGCGTGACAAAGCGTCACCGATCCGAAGTTGTGCTTTCGTTCTTCACATATGTCAATGAGCTGCGCGTCTCTATTTTGACGGCTAGGCCGTCCATTGTACAACAATTGTAACTAAGGCCGTGTCATGCGCGCTTATCGATAACACACCTTCTTCGCATGGATAGTGACGGCCAGTACGCCAAATTGAAAAGTAATGACGTCAAATGAAGAGCTTCTATGGGGTCGGTCGGTCATCCGGGCCTTTTCGTTACCCTAGCAACTTTGGAGTGAAAACAACTGGCTGCAGTATGACCATATGGGAACACTTTACGCGCTACACTGCTGGAGTGAAAACTATCCCTATACTACACTATGTGCAGAATACGTGCAATACATTTGTTTTCACTCTCACACAGTGTTGTCATGGAGAAGTGACGTGTCACTGACCGACCCCATAGGGAGCTTGCACCAAAGGTCAAAAGGTCAAATTCAGCGGACGCGCTAGTTGTTCTGGAGGACAGCGCGCCGCGCACCACATTGCTTTACTACAGGACCTAGCGTGTGTTGATTGTCCTCCAGAAGGTGGATACGTGTTGACTTTTGCACGCGTGCAAGCTCTCCATAGAAGCTTTTCACCAACGTCACTGCGCTGGGAGTCTTTCTACTTTGACTGCCAGGCGTCCATTGTACAACAATTAGGGTGTTCACGCTTACGTCACTGGTTGACATTGGTTGGCATAGAGCATGCTCAAGATCACATGCGTGTATGTTAGGTGTTGCGCGTGTGAAGGCTTGCGCGATTGCACGCAAAAAGTAGACGAATTGGAATCTACTTGGCATTGTGACGACAGTGTTAGCGCGCCCTGTAAATTCTTTTACGACATGCAGTGACGTCATTGTTTGTAAACAATGAATGAGTCTATTAGGGTGTTCACGGTTACGTCACTGGTTGGCATTGGTTGGCATAGAGCATGCGCAAGAACACATGCGTGTATGTTAGGTGTTGCGCGTGTAAAAGCTTGTGCGATTGCACGCAGAAAGTAGACGAATCGGACTCTACTTTGCATTGTGACGACAGTGTAAGCGCGCTAAACAAAGTCTTTTACCGACACGCAGTGACGTCTTTGTTTTTAAACAGTGAATGAGTCTATTGTAACTGACGCCGTGTCGCTCTAGCGTATCGATAACACACCTTCTGCGCATGGGCAGTGATGGCTAGTATGCCAACGGAAACGCAATGACGTCACGTGAAAAACCATATAGCACAAACTATTCGCATCCGCCGTGCGCGTCATTCCATTTACTACTCTGCACTGTGCGATAGACCACACGCTGTGCGGAGTTGACGCCAGCGCTGGCGCTCGATTCCAGTGTATGTAATTACATACAGATCTTCTGTGACGTAGCAATGGTTGCATGAGTACGATAATTCGTTTGGTGGAAAGTCTCCGAGCTTTTACCTGAGATGAAGGATGTCGCACGTTCTCACTGTACATTTATTCATAACGCCATCTGATTCCTTCCGTCAACCCACTCCTCTCTCAGAGACACTGTGACATTACGTCGTAATTTTCCAAAGAAAGCAAAAATGGACGTCTTATCTTCCTAAGAAAGATAAAAGAAATGGACGTTGCATAGAAGGTTTACGTGTTCCTCTAATGGGGCTTTGCTCGCAGATTGGAAACGGGATCTAAAGTATACCAGAACCATTCCAGTCGTTGAAATGGACGCAAAGACAGTTAATTTTGAGAAGAAGACAACCGAAAAACGAATCAAGCTAGCAGAACCTATCATAGGAACCAACAAAGTGGGACCTCAAGGTATCTCTTCATCTTAGACTTTTTGATTGATGCCAATTTCTGATCTTATCATTAATTTCTTCTTGTTTTAATATGAAGTCGATTTTAGTTTGCAGTTTTAAGATGAGAGCAATTTATTATTGTAAGAGTCATATAGTAGGCCTATGTCTTGTTTTGCATTGTAACTGCGATTCAAGAAAGAGACCCTCTGAGAAATCGATTTTTAAAATAATTTTACATTATTTATTGGCAAGAAACCGTCAGGCCTCAAGCTAGTTTGACAGTTTATACTTAGATATTGAAAGCCATTTCTTTCGGTAATGTGTCTAGTGTTTTCTGTCCCTCCCACTGGTTTAGCATACGACCAGACAAGTCCTTTTAGAGTTATCACAATGCTTTGATTAATATTACTTTAATGAACAGAAGTCAAAGAAGTCACATTAATGTTATTGTTGTAAGACGTATAGGGTACTTTTAAAATTGTGATAAAATATGGAACCTTTCTTTAGCAGGGCAGGCAGGGAGCCAGACAAGGTACTGAAGGGGGAGAAATGGCTTCCGGTAGGGGGTTTGTCAGGGGGCAAATGTGTAAAAATGTATTAAGTCAATTGCAACTTGAAAACTCTCTAGGGGGCGAAAAAGTTTTCAAGGGGGCTTGGCCCCCTTGGGTACGGGCCATAGCAGGGGATGTTATTCCAAATAACATATTCCTTAGAGTCAAGTGTGGGGGATTTGCAAGACGCTTAAGTTCTAACGCTCCAGTGGGAAACGTTCTGCATATCGAGGATAATTGAAGGCCACAGAAACCTTGCAATAAGAATAATTGAGCATGTTAACATGTAAACGTGTTTTTATTCGATGTGCTCTATTTTGTCACTGTGTTTATGCTGTGTCACCTGAAATAATTTCTTTACCCATAGAATATACCAGCGGACCAGTATACAGTCACATTATTGTGCTCATAGTGAAAGAACTTGGTGTATAAATAAGAGATGTGGTTACTAGGCCTATATCCTGTAAGCTACAGTGGATCCTCTTATTCAGGTTCAGCCGCCTCTCTTTGACACTCTTTGATTTCGACTTGTCTTGTGTGTTAGGATGTTTCAGTGTAGCCTGTGAATTCAACATTGGACGGTGGGATAAAATAAGTACCCGTATACTTGTTTTAAAGTGTAACACGACTTACAGGAAAATAAAGAAACATTAATTGCAGCAATTACTAGAAACTCTGGAAAATTGTAGGCTGTGTCATATTATGCTACAATTTTAGCAATTTGTATGTTGTACCAAGGGAGGGGTAAGAAGGGGTCAAAAATAGTCGCCACCCTCTAGCTGCGTTATGAAAACTAATCACTCCCTTGTGGATTGCGAGTTTGTAAAACAACTTTTCATTCTATGTGGCAGACGCAAGCTTTTGGATTTTTCTTTATCAACATGCCCCCTAGTTACACGATCAAGGTCCACTGTTAAATTGACAAATAAATTAACAGAATACATTAAGGAAGCAAAGAATAATAATAAATTTCATTCCTGCATGACGTACATAATTTTGTAGGAGGAAAAATACAATGAACGAAATTGTCCTAAGTCGACAAGATTATTACACTCTCTGCGCTATGCTTCCATGGGCAAACCTTCAGGTTTTGCAAAGGTGTGAGTTTGACCGTCATAGGTTGTTTCTGTGGTAACACCTTCTCTTTGGCACGCCGTCCATGAGAAACAATCTTAAATTCGTTTTAAGCCATGTGCCCCTGCCCACATTTTGCTTTTAAGCTATACTAGCTTATAAAATGAGCCTGTTCCAATTATGCACACTCAAGTGGAAACACTTAGGTGGATAATTCTATTTGTGTTTAAAGTGTAAGATGCTCTTGGTATGGCATTGAGGTTGATTTTTTTCAAATGCTTGGCTAGGCTACAGTGCAAGTTAAATCTTTTCCCCACCTTTCCCATCTATAGTCTCAATAAGATTATACGTACGGTCACTAGTTCTGTTACCATATTTCCTGTAATATTTAGTGAAGACATGATGAAAATAGACGGGCAGCATAGATATTAAGATATACATCAGACAGAGATTCTTGGTGTAGGCCTGCCTTACTGCGTGCTTGTATATGGAGCATGGACTGATAATTGGTGTATTCAGTTGTTACTTATACTTCAAATAAATTAAGTGTAGAATGAAGCAAAATACAACGCATATGACTAACGGACGTATAGATTTTTGGTCACATGGTTGAGAAACAAAATTTCGGAACACTTCATACGTGAGTAAGGAAATACGTTGTTTGCCAAAATGACATCGTTTTGACTTCATTAGGAAAATAAGAGTGTCTTTTATGGAAGCTAATTAAAGCACCTTTGAATGATTTTTTTTTTTAGATTTTGTTGCTAAATTGCTTAAGAGATAATCCATTTCCACAATCACTTCAAATGCACCTTTGGTGGTGGTGGTGGTGGTGGTGTGTGTGTGGAGGGTGGGGGTGGTGGTCCAAGGACCCATGTGCTCACATTTTCAAAGTTGGAATTTCTCTTGAAGATCAGCAAGTTCATAATTTTCAAAGTACTCTAGTAAGAGGGGGGACGGGGCTGGGTGCGAGAGAAGTACACTTTGTAAATAGACAGCCAGTGCTGCATATTAAACGTCCGCTATTTCTATAATAATCAAACTGAAGCTATTTTTTCGACTGGTGCCCCCCCCCCCCTTTGGAAAATTTTTGAATATTTGAAGGTCCTGAGATCCAATTATGCAATATATTGGAGAAATCTGAAGTAGAAGTACTGCAAATTTTTGAAATTTTTGAAGAGGAAACAAATAGGTGGTTTTCGTCCTTGAAATGAGGAGGGCGGAAGCATACTTCCGTCCAACCGCATTTTTGACTGGGGGGGGGGGATTTAGCCCTCCCAGCCGTTGTTAGTATTGCATCACGTGTAGAAGTTGCCATTCATGTTAAATTCGACACAATTTCTCTTGGGATACTGGTGAAGGGTAAATAAGGAAAATTTGTGTAACAATCATCCGTCCATGCACTCTATGTCAAAGTTAACTTATATGATAGAGACAAAGTGCCGAAATATTTGAATTTTTACACGAAAAGATGGAATGAATAGTTTTAATGATGTTCCTTTTTTTAATTCCCTCGCAGCGAGATGAACTACTCAAATGCGTTGCGGTCACATACATTTTTGGATTTATGGTCTTAACAAATACCTCCAATCTAAACGGGAAGCACTAACCCAATGTATACAGAGTGCTGTAGAATTACATAACAAAAAGTAAAGAAATACAAAGAGGAAACGGAAAAAAAGTGCTGTCAATTTTTGGAAACAAATTGACAGCACTTTTCAGTTTTCTTTATGTATTTCTTTATTTTTTGTTCTGTTAATATACAGAAATTTTTTGCAGTGTGTATAAAGATTTCCTCAAAACCGTAAGGTGTTAAAGGGAAAATGTAGTCACCCCAATCAGAGTTAGTATGCCCCGTCACTCTAGTTCATTAATGGCCTATTTTGATCATGTGACAGTATTTTTGTTAGTGAATTGTGAAATTCAAGAAGAATTTCTCCTTACTTTTCCTATTGTTTGAAATAGTTATGTTCAAAACGTCTTCAGAGGTGCTTGTAATGCAATAAAATGCAAATCTGCAAGAGTTTGGTGGTTTTTCAAAGCAAATTTTGGGTCGACTGCCTATTGCCTTTAAAAGTATGTGGAAATGCAACTAAAACAGTGGACTTACTCAACAATGTTTGATTATGATTCCCTCATGAAAAAAAAAATCGTTGGAATTATTAGCATATGTGCCGATCTTGAGATAAACCTCTTCAAAGTTTGACCAATTCTGAGATTCCTCATTAGCTTTACAAAAATGATGATGTATTGCAGTGTCTTTATTTTCTTTTAATTGTTATTGTTAATCCTTTAAAAATTGTTTGTGTATTACTTACCCAGCATAGTTTTTTGTTTGGTTTACAAAGTGGATATTTTCAAATTAGTAAGTAGCAACTTCGAAAATAATGCTCTAGAGGCGCATGAACATTACAACTGCCCTTGAAATCAATTCAAAGTTTCGTTTCAAATGTTCAAATGTTTCGTTGCCAAAAGCACCAAAAAAATTAAACATTGAATCAGAAAACTAAAATATAAAAATATATACAAATAAACAGATGACAAGAAAAAAAATAACATACGAATCAAGGACAAGCCCAGGAGTAAGGATACAAACTTACGAACTATTGTAAATTTTTACTGCAGCGGGGTAAAAATTACTCTCAGTAAATCTTTTGTTTCCTTGAGAAGACTAGAAAAGGTTTTCCAGAAAGTAAAAATGTAATCACAATTGGCCAGATCGGACTTAGCGCTCAAAATAGCTTTAGCGTGTTTTTGACATTTTCCAGAGTAAGTGGTCTGCACAGAAGGTAGGCTAGTACCAATGATCCTCTCAGCACTCTTAATAACCGAGTTCATTCTTTCTAAATCTTTTTGTGGGCCACGATCAAACCAAACAATAATTGAGCTACTTAAAATACTTTCGATTACTGCACGGTAAAATTTTATTAAAATCTGAGTGAATTTGAAGTCTTTAAGAAGAAGAGTCGTCGGGGATTGCGTATTAACTGTGCTGAGTTTTTATGCCATAAAAGATCATTGAAAATATGTGAACCGAGGAACTGGGCCGATGCGCACTGTATCAGAAGAATAGAAAGGAACGTAAAGGAAACCACAACTTCAACAGTCTGACCCATAAGTGTTAAAAGTTTCTTCTTGTTTTTGATGTGTCGAAAATCAATTATCATTTCTTTGGTTTTAGCAACATCTAAAATCAAGTAAATTTAGGTCACATCAATTTAAGATTGAGTCCACCACCTGAGCCCTGTCACATGAATTCATCATTTTTCGATACAAATCCAGTGACTTTTAGTGTCGTCAGCAAACTTTACTACCATAGTACTATCACTTTCAGCCCTACAATGATACGTAAGCAAAGAGTAAAGGATTCGGGACAGCACACACCCCGGGGGGGGGGTTCCCGTATTTAACACAAGGGTATTAGAAGCAATATGTCCTATCTTATCAACTTGGTGACGATTTAAAAGGATGTCTAAAAACCAGTCACATAAAGAGGTTGGAAACTTAAGGTCGTTTAAAAGCTCAAAATGTAATAGTATTGAAAGCAGAACTGCAATCAATGAATATAATTGTTACATAAGAGGACTTGGTTTCAAGATACTCTAAGATTTTATATAGGCACAGGAAAATCACGTCCTCAACACATCTGTTTTACCTATTACCGGTTTGCAAATTGATATCGGTCAAAATCCCTAGGTAAAAGTTTCTTAATGAATTAAAACCAAGTTTTTCAAATGAATTCATGGCAACCGAAGGGATAGCGACAGGCCTGCAGTCATTCAGTGATGTGATTGTACTTTTCTTTTGTACTGGAATCACCTCAGCTTGCTTGAAGATGCTGGGGACCCGGAGGGATTTTTAGTGACCAGTTGAAAATGTTAGTGAAAATGGAGCTAACTGAGCCGCACAGTTTTTTAGTAGTCTGGGAGATAGCCCATCTGGACCGGACGCCTTCCTTTTCTTGTGCAAACCATGACGTACATCATACTCATTCAGTCATTACTGACGTGTGCCTGAGTCACATCGCTGTCTATCACAAACTCTGGCATACTGTTATTGTCCCTATCAAATCTCGCATAAAATTCGTTTAGCAGATCAGGAGGCATCGGATCCGTAGAATCAGCTTTCCTGATTGGTCCCTTATATTGCGTAATCGTATTTACGGATACCCCTAGAATCGCTTGTGTCAAAGTGTTCTTCGAGTTTACGTTTGTAATCTCTCTTTTGCTCGCTTGACAGCGAGCCTCCAGTTAGCATTGGCTTGTCTGAACTTATCGAGGTTCGATTCAACAATAATAATGATCCAAGGTGTTGGCTTCTCTAGTTGGGCAAATGACTTGTTGAAAACAATGATGTGCGTGCTAACGCGCGCAAGCGTGTATAAGCGCTAAAAGATCTGGATGCCTGACTTTTACGACGAACGTAATACAGCCATTGCCTTCTTGACATCCGATGAAGCTTACATGGGGGCAGCCATGATACTTGTTATACGGCAAAGCAATTCCACGAAACAAATACCAACGGTATGTTTAGTAAAACACCGTGAGTGCTAAATAAGCTAAATACGTGAACAAATGCGGCATGTAAATTATGTTTCACATGGAAAAGGTTTTGTTCCGATCCATTCGGCGTGAACTAATCTATTTCCGCAAATTTCGCTATCTCATCCGGAGAGAAAGTTCAGCAACGTCAAACAGGCGTAATGAAAACTGTATTGTGACGTCACCAAAAGGATTGCGTTTGCCGTATTACAGCTCATACAATGTGGCTTCATGTTTCATGGCAAAGTCAGGCATCCAGCGCCTTCGGCTCTAACACGCGCTTGCGCGCGTTAGCGTATACATCATAGGTTGAAAATAATCTGGTAGTATATAAGAAGAAACTGGCTTTGTTAATGTCACCACACACAATGGATAAAGTTTCAGGGTCTGAGTTCTCATAAACTGAAATGACGTTAGCAAGTTGATTATAATAGCAGAGTTGTCCGCTTTCGGATGAATGTTAACAGACGATAGGGTTATGCAAGTTAAAGGGAAAATGCAGTCGACCTCCAATTTGAATTAGTGTACCCCGTCATCCTCATTCAGGAATGGCTCCTTTCAATCATGTGACAATATTTTTGTTACTTATTTGTAAATTCATGCTGAATAACTACTTGGTTTACCTTCAATATTCAAGTTTTTATAAAGAGAAATAATGAAAACTACTTATGAGCGAAATAAGCGGAGATTTGTAAGTTATAACATATTTTTGAAAATAAACTTGGGGCGACTGCCTGCTCCCTTGAAGCAAAGTATAACATGACACATATCTCATTGGTCCCTCTTTCCACGTCAAAACTTTGCATGTAGCATTCGTTTATTCATGATGTAAAAGCGAAAAATTGTAAGTCTTGTAAAATGGCAATATTTGATAGATTTTGATTGGAATTTCGACAATTGTTAATGTTTTCAATGTTTTTTTTACATAAAATGGACAGGTACGACATCTATCGTGTTGTCAGACCTTTAAAATTATGGTATAACTCCAAAAAAGGCTGTGTTTACTTGACATGAAAGAGTAAAATCTTCCAAGGATATCTGTTGGAATTATTTACATATCTTTCATCGGTCTCGAAATATACCTCTCGGTACATACTAATGTTACAGCTGTCCTTTAAATGGAGGTTGAAAAAGCAAAGGAAAACATTAAAAATATGTTTTAGACCCTTCTTTTGCACCAAATCCCCACATTTTGTTTTGTAATGTGTCATAATTATTCTCGTCTCGAGACAAGAGTGTTATACATGATATCATGTCACAAGGTTAGGATTAGGGAGAAGACATGAAATAAAGTTAGGGTAAGAGGTCTCGCGACTTCATATCTTGCATGATATCATGTGTGGATTGGGTGTTCTTTCCACGTGACAAAATTTGCAAACTTAGCCTAAATTTATTCATATCAAAAGTGTTAAGTAGAAATAACCCTATCAAATGGTCAATATTTGATGGATTTGAATGCAAATTGTGCCGATTTTCTATGTGTTTAATGATATTTATACGAAATATCCAACCATCTCATTTTCATTTAACCAGACCTTCAACAGTATTACAATCTTCTGCAAGTATTTAAATATCAACAGACGTCATTAAGTAATGTGATGACATCAATGACATCACGAATTCTTGTCCAACGGAATATAATATAAATAGTTGATAATTTTTTTTAATCTAAGCATCCAACTGTGTTTTTTACATATCTGTAATATACTTTTTGCCAGCGTTAGACGCCTAGCTTTATAGCATGCACTTATATCCCTGTAGTGTTGAATACGGCATCGTCATTTGCAGGGGCGGATCTAGGGGGCCGACCCGGCCCCGGCTCCCCTTTTGTAACATGCAAAATAAAAAATGAAGGGAAATAAGAGAGAGAAAACGGAAAGGAAAAGAGATAGAGAGAAGGACAGAGAGTGGAGTGATGGAGAATGAAGGCAATTAATAACCTCGAAGCATGGGAGTCATAGCGCACAGCAGATCAGTTTGAACGTCGATTGGGGCAATTCACACACATGCTATCTTACTACACATGATTGTGTTTGCCACGCCTTGACTTGTTTGTCAAAATCTGGCTTAGTTTGTTCGACAGAAATGCAGGGCCGTCGACCAATCAAACTGTTAGAATCCAACCACGCCCTTTTTTCACTAACGAACTTATGGTTGTCTTTTCCCAATTTTGAGGTTGGAATATGAGAGTCCATGCTCCATTCGCAAGTTCGAGGCCGACTTTAAACCTGTTCTAACCCCAACCTTGATTTTGACACGTTTTCGTGGAATTTTGAAAATACAACATGCCCATATCGGAGAGGGAAAAAATCAGGCGGCCCATGCGTCGAACGACTACGAACCACTGCAGCAAGCGTTCGCCGGGGAACCGCGAACTAACTACTGAACTTGTCAAGTTTCGACCAGTAAGCTGTTCTGCCGTTTCCGGTAAGCTGAAGTGCCGTTTCCGGCCGTCTGGGGGTTTGTAACTTAGCCGAAAATTTTCTGGTACGATCCGCGCCAACCGATGGTGGCGCTTCGCTCAGAAACATATATTAACATTTTTTCATAGATTGATTTTTATTGCATTAAGCGAGAAATTGCAGACATGAGATCCATATTTCAAGGCTGGGTACATGCAGCTTAAAACACTCGGGAAGTGCCGTTTCCGGCCATATGAGGGGTTTATAAAACCAAAAATTTTATGGTACGCTCCACGCCAACCGATAGTGGCGCTCCGCTTAGATAGTCCTGCCGCTCATGACCGCACGAAATGCTATTTCCGGCGATCTGGGAGGTCTATTTTGTCAAAAATTTTCTTGTACGCTCCGCGCCAACCGATGTTGGCGCTCCGCTTTGATGGTATAGTACCATCATTCACAGGTCGAACAACTTCGGGCCCCCCCCCCCTTTTCAGAAATCCTGGATCCGCCCCTGATTTGTAAGTGGGTAGAATTTGTTACACTCTAAAAATAACTTAAAATGTACCTTAAGTCAAAAATTTCAAAAATATATTTCACAAGGCTTGAAAATGAATTCAAATGGTCAAACCCCCATTTCCATATGATATTCCCGAGCTGAAATATGTAATGTTGAAGCTTATTCACTCAATTTAAAATGTTAGATTGTGCAATAATTTGTGATGTCATTCTTGTATTTCTCAAATTACTTTCTTTGTTTTTCTTTGTTTTTTTTTTGTTTTTTTTAAAGCCATTGCATCTTGTCCCGAAATATGATCACTGTCTTACTGTTATGGGGTAACTTGACTATACAAACCCTCTCCATATAACATACTAGGCAAGTAAACGGTAACCTTTTCAAGGTTATATGAGCATTTTAATTTCAAAAGGAAACAAAAGCAGGTAACTGGAGTTGTTCAAGAAGGACATCACAGATTATTGTGTAATTGCATGACTTTTTCAAATTAAGTGAATATATTTCAATATTTATATCTCTGCAATGGAATAAGCTATGAAAATGGGAGTTGGATGAATAGGATTTATTTTCTAACTGCTTAGGTATATATTCTTGTAAATCTAGACTTTAGGTAGGCCTATACTTTAATCGAAGGCTCAAAGTGCGTTTTTTAGCCATATAAATTTCATTTTAAAATGATTTTATGCGTCACAAACGATAACAATGGTAACTTTAACTAACGTTGTTATGCATCATTTATATGCAGTGTAGTGGTTTTATTCACTTCGTTAGAATAGTTAGTCTGTCCGTGTGCTATTAGTCCAATATTAACTACCAAGTTCTTTGCCTCAAACAACATTTTACGTGTCGTATTTGCGTGGTTGCCACCTTGTAAGCCTACTACGTGCAAATGTCTGACGGCTTTTAGCGTTAACTCAAGTGCAAACTAGTACACATGCTGTAGGCATATGCCTATATATACCGGTATGTTGTACGTTTCACTGTTTACAGCAAAATATTACTATTGACAAATTGAGAACAATGATTGACAGTTGCTTGACGTCACACAAGTTGTGCGTGCAAAGTCGTGAGATATATCAGGAAAATATATTCTGTGGCGTTAAAAACGGATACCGAATTAGCGGTCTATTTCTGCATTGGTCAACCCATCTTTCGTTTTGTAAAGACGTAGCCTACGTATACAGACATACAATTAACTGCAGCTGTAAAGGTCAGTATCTGCACATGTATGTACGTGCCTGTAATGTCCACAGAGTAGGATAATGCCTTTGCTTGTGTCATTGTACTCGCCTTCTAATAATGCAATGCATGTGCATGGTACGTTCACACAGGGCGCACAGAAGTTTACCATAACAAATGTAGGCAGTTGTTTACATACGTCAGTGGTTAAATATAGCTCACGCACGCGCAGGCACCTACCCGGCTGCAGTTAATTTCTTGTACGTATACTGCAACGCAAGAGATATAAACAGTCTATTGTAGGCTAATCATCCCAAAAAAAAGGCTGGTCGAAATACATCATTTCGTTGCTGCAAAATATAAATGAACTATAGGCCCAACACGGTATATAAAGTGCAGCCATAAACAGTCCATTTACATTTTATAGCGGGAATAAATTATGGAATTTGGACCAATGAGCAATAAACTATGGGTGGAGTTGGCTTGGTGGTTGAGTGTACTGCCTTGCACACTAGAGGTCCCCGGATCAAATCCCGGTGGATCT
>WURT03034717.1:2827-27460 GCA_009936505.3 Holothuria glaberrima
TTTTGCAAAATGTCATCAGTAGATTTCGGAGTTTTTGGCGTAAGGAGAACTCCGAAAAAATGTTTCATCCCTGTGTCCCAGGAGGGAACTCTCGTCTGTCGGGAAGTCTGTCCCTCCGTCAGGTAAGTCGTAGCTCCACCCCTAGTTTTACTCTTTATTACAGGTTCAAAAAATGTGACTTTTCATTTCATCATTTTCATTTTATGTCAAAATGTCTTAAAATCTCATACATTTTACTTAATGTCATGGTATTTTTATATAACGCTACAGCTTAGCTTTAATCTGATTATTTTGCTATTGACATTTTTGTGTTTATATAAAATCAAAAAAATGCCATTTTGAGTTTATGATTTTGGAATGATTACTCATTAAATCCCATGAAAGTTAAACCTTTTTCATTTTTTTATATCATTATGGTAACTTTGAATCACCCTGATTAAACTTTAGTGTCATAATTTTTACTTTAGATCTTTATTGCCTTACTTGTAAATTTAAACGTGTGGATTCCTTTGTTTTAATATCCGCCATCTCTCTCTTAGAAAAACTCTTCAAACAAGGACACTCTCTGTTAAAAAAAAGATACCCAACGTCAAAATGATGATATCTTTTGAGTGATGTTTTTGAAAAAATACCCAAAGATTTGAGTTCAAATGTTTTTGTGACCTTGTTAAGTAACACGGCATGGAATGGTACTTTATCGCTAGACGAGTTTCGCCAAGAAAGGTTATTTTGGGAGCTCATCAGTAGGAGGATATATATATATATATATGTGTATAAATATACATACATATATATATATATATATAGTAAGAAGGCAACGGTGCTAGGATGTCAGGTATAAACATGAAGACATACTATCCAAAAAAGTTTTTGGAGAGCCGACCATTTTTCTTTATATAATGAAATCAGTGTCTACTGGGGTCAGACTAATTCATTTGTATGGCAAACAATGAGTTGTAATTTCAAAACAATGACTAAGAATATCAACGCCATGACTTATATTTAAACATTCAAGAAATCAAATTAATTGTAGTTAAATAGCAAGTCCATATCGTGACTTAAAAGTGAGATACGAAAAATTATGATTTTTATGGAAAATTAGTTTTGAAAGTCAAAATTACAAAATTTCAAGTTCAATAAAGACATTGAGAGTCACAATTCCAATTTGTAAGCTTTAGAATAAAAATGATTAGTCACTCTAATGACATTATTAGTCATAATCATGAAATCATAAGACATATTTGTGACTAGAGTATGTGAAATAATATTTACCGAATGTACAAATAATTACCTTATTTCTCAAAATCTTGCTTTTTATGTTAAAATAGAAGGATGATACGTAAAATAAATAAGGCCAATCAGTGTTTAATAAAATGAGTTCAAAGTCAAATTCAATGAATCCAGATTTTTAACTCTAGAGAAAATTCATAAGATTCTGACTTAAAAATTAAAAAGTATTACATCCTATTATTTACGCTTTAAATAATTAGTTTCTATTAGTTAGGCTGATGAAATAGAAGTTAAAAAATGACATTGAAAGTACAACGTTTTTTAACGTTTTTAGTAATAGAATAAGGATTTAAAGTCAGATTGATGAGACTGAAAGTTATATTGTTGAGATTAAAAGTCGAAAATAAATTAAAGGAAAAAGAAATATTGCTTTCTAAGTAGGTACATATGACAAGGCAATAAATTATAAATAAGTAGCAGCAAACAACTTTATTGTAGCTTGTTCCATTCTAGAGATATGGCTATTTATTGCAATGACATGGTGCCACCATAAGATGACTTGGAGCAAGTCTATAATGTCCTATCAGAGCCACATTAAGGCAAATCTTTAATGTATATCTTTATTTTCTTTGGACCATTTTTTTCATTTTTGAAAATGAAATAAAAAAATTTGTGCATCCTTTCTAAAAATTTACAGTCTGAGGAATAAAAAGTTTAGACAGAAACTTGAGAGTAAATATGGTATCAAAGAAATTATTGAGACAGATTCTAAAAAAACTACATAGCAAATGCATAATTTCTATTACATCATAACAGACTTGCTACAAGTCATCATTTTTTCCAAATGGTGGCACCCTGTCATTGCAATAAATAGCTATATCTCTAGAATGGAAAAAGCTATAATAAAGCTGTTTGCTGCTACTTGTTTGCAATTTGTTGCTTTATCATATGTACCTACTTGGAAAGTAGTATTTCTTTGGCCTTTAAATGAGCAGTGCAAAGTTGCAACTTACTAATAATGAAACTCTAATTAAAAATACTAAAAAAGTAAAAATAAAGAGTTTAACCATTCATAAAATGACAACAAAGCTCAAAATCGTACATTTCTTAGCCAAGATAGTAAGAAATTTGAATCAACGCATTAACCTTTGAAATTCAAAATCCCGGGAAAAACTATATTTTTATAGTATCAATGCGTAACAATGAATCACAAGACTTAAGGAGTTTCTTACAGCATACTCTTGCTGCTCTAATGACACTGACTGGGATCAAATTTCGCTATGCCCATTACTCATTCTATGGTTCAAAGCTATGTTTTACTGAAAGACAATGCCTAAGAGTAAACAAATTCGTTGCGTGCAACTTTGAATTTATGCTCATTAGCTTTTCCAGGGTTGAACGTCCGTCCACTTTAGATATAATATGCAGTGGAGACATGATAAGAATTTGAAATAAAAAATCTCCGATTTTCAATGATGTCTAGGTTCACAGTACATGTATTGCACTAAAAAGTAAATATACTCAGTCTTTGAGACATTTTGAATTCGACAATGGCACCCATATCCCAGTTGGAAATATAACTTATAAATAATAAATAAATTACTTAATATAGCGCCGCCATCATAAGATATGTTCGACGGTGCTTTACACAGGAAAAACCTCACGAAACACGTAAGATTTAAACGTTAAAGCTTAGATTCAAACGATGTAAAATTGGGGGCATATCTGATATCAGCTGGTAGACTGATCCACAATGATGGGGCAGCACCAAAGAAGGCACGGTCACCATCGTTGTTTTTTTTAATGGGGGCCCGAAGCAGGTTGTCACCAGACCAGAAGGTTTGCAGAGAAAGACGAAGTCATTAATGTATTCAGGGGCAAGACCATTTAAAGCCTTATAAATAGCCAATACAATCTTGTATTTTACACGATAAGAAAAAGGTAACCAATGCAGATCTTGTAACGTGAGGGTTATATGATGATGTTTAATAGCACCAGTAATTAATCTGGCTGCCATATTCTGCACACGTTAGAGGGGAGCAATAAAAACTGAGAAATACCGTAGAATAAAGAGTTATTGAAGTCCAACAAAGAAGTAACAAAGGCATGCACAATTTTTTCAGTTTCGGTTCGGGTAAGCACATTACGAATAGCCCTGATATTCTTTAAATGTAAGTACGAAGTTTTACAGACGGTATTAACTCTTGTGTAACTCTATCATTTAGGTTCCTGCGCATCAGAAGGGATCGAATGATATAGGGAAAAAAGCTCAAACCATCTCACAGGAGTATCTATTACTGATAAAAATATATATGTCTACCGTTTTGAATTTTAAAATGACTGCTATAAAATTACCTTAAAAATAGCATCTAGCTATTTTGAGTTTAAAAAGTTTAAAAATCGACAAATTTAGGCAAGAAGATCCATTTTGGTTCAATAATCCAGGCGGAATCATATTTGTGACATTCCGTACTTAACTATATCCTTCTATGGAACCTTCGAAATTTTAAGCTGAAGACAACATTGGCAAACTGCTTGTTGAAAACCACTTCTCTGAAATACCTCTCAACCATTCACTTCATTAAAGATGTAAGTTAAACAGGACGGTGAGACTTTTCTTCTAACTTAATTGGTTTGGAGCTATATGTGAAAATGATGATAAAAGAATAAACTCTTATTGATAAGGTTCAAGAAACAAAGAATATACGCCTATGGGTAAAGAACTTAAAATTTCTCTATATAAACTAGAAATGCTTTTAACATACGGTAAACTTCCTTTAAACTTTCTAGCCTAGTTTGGTACTAAGACTGGCAAAACACATTTAAGAATGACACAATTTTTTCTCCTCAAGGAAAGGAAACTATATTACTGAAACTAACTATATCTAGCAAAGTTAATTGTAAATTTGAGATTCGTGTCAATTTTAAAAGCTAATTTTCATCAGGCAGTGAAATAAATAAGTGATTCATATCATTTCACCAGTTACATTCACTTAAGAAGTTATATAGGTCACTGAAATATTTTCCATTAGGTTTAGTAATTCTGGAGGAAAGTGTTTTCCTGAAGCTCACTCCAAAGTTATTAGCCTAGCAAAAGACCTCACTTCACCAATTTCTCTTCAAATACAAGTCTGACAAAAATGTGCCAACGCTTTCTTTTGAAATAAAATTGATGCATGACATTTCCTGAAAGCGGCAGGGTATCTCAATGAAGCTATTATTTGCCTTAGAAGATAATTTCAATTTTGCACAGTTTCGTCGATGAAGTTTCTAATTTCCCGACAATTGCAGGCGACTGAGGCCAACATCCTAATAATCAAGTTGAAGTTTAACTATTTTAACTCCTTTCTCAGACAACATGTACAACTGGGCTTTGACTACAAAGGTTGGGCTTAGTTGATTCGGATTTAGATTAGAGGAATTTATTTACATAAAGGTTTTGTACGTTTACCCACATGTATACACGTACAAATGCTTAAATTTTTAGAAATTACTGTAGCCCCTTGCTGGGCTACAAGAAGACGTGCAGATTCGTGGGGCCTGCGTGGGCCCACTATCCAAACCACATATGGGTAAATCATCGTTATTTTCATAATGGTTAAACAGTTTGCTTAGGTTTAAAAAAGACGTTGAAGGTTTGGGCATATTTGTATCTAAGCTGTTGGTAGGCCTTTCTTGGCTGTATCAACTCAAGGGTCCTGCTTAATATGCACCAACCTTGCTAAAAGTCAGGAATTCTGTTACTTCTGTTTTAGTCCATTAGTCGAACTTACTTTACCGTCATACCATAAATGACGAGAGAGAAACAAAATTAAGAAATAGGCACGGACTTAAAATAATCTTAATAAAAATGTGGCCTTAGTACGACGTCTTTAGAGTTAAAGGAACGTGAAGAGAAGCAAAGTTTACTGCTGTTATTTCTACCTTTCTCACAAAATAGGGTTCCATGAAATGTCTTTGAAGATAAGAAACCGTATTAAAACAATAGCATGCGAGGTACCATTCTTTGCGGCGTCTTTTATAGACAATTGAAAGTATTGAATTCGTTTGGAATAGCTTTAAAAGCGAATAGTTTAGTCGCCATTTAGTCTGAAACGAAAAGTTCTGCTGTTATCTCCAACCGCAAGCCAAAGATAAAGCTACTTTCAAATAGTATTAAAACACGAAACTGTAAGCTAGTTGTTCAAGGGCCCTAAAATGAAACACCACTATGTTTGAGCACAAAGTTGGGACTCCCTGTGCCTTAAACCAACAGTCTGGATCATTGGAAAACTACGTTTTTACAGATACACTTGACTGTTTTAGCAAGAATTGTATGATTGGTTTGCAGTGGGAATGTGTAATATGCTCTCACGTCATCTTCAAAGCGTTCAAGTTAAAATTGTGTCTGTGAATAGTTTTTGGACAAGATACATCTTATCCGTTTATTGTTGTGCTACTTTGCAACTACAATCGTGAGATTCATACTCTGCGGTTTCAAGTATGACACTAATAGTCTGGAATTCGTATGGGATACCGATTGTAAGTGTGCGCGTTGCGTGCAAAAAGAATTGCTTTTAAAGCCAATTTTGAGCAACTTCGTACCTTAACTACACCATTGTAAACCCGTATATAGATACCTTACGTGAGACAAACGTGACATATAGGCTATCTCTAATACTGGTCAAGTAAATGAGACGACAAAATAAGTAACGTTACCAACATATCTCCTAAGGACTAACTAAGGTGGCAGTTGCACTCTCCCCTCCTATGTCATTGTTGTTAAAACACTTATTTTTCGAAAGATTGCTCATTCTGCAGAAGGGTAACTACTATATGGACGCATGGCTTGGCCAAAAAGGCTGTCTTTACCTTTGCAATTAGCAACTAAAAAGTGATGCGGCAAGAAGTTCATGATTGTGGGAAACTGTGAACGATATGTAGGAGACGGGGATTTACCCCCTCCCATTTTTGCAAGTTAAAAGGATTTTCCTTCTCATTTGTCTAGAACTAAATAGCTGAATAAATGAAATAAATCTCGAAAATAGTGAAAACAGCCAGTTAGTTGATTAAAATAGAGGAAATGTGCCTCAGATTACATCTGCGTTTATCAGATCTCCAAATTTCTTTAGGGCCTTGAGGTAAACCAGTGATCCTTTGCTTCTGATGTTTTGCTTTTTGCCCTTGAAATAGCTCTGATCAAGGTCATTTTCTCTACCTACTCTTTTGAGAACTGTTGATTCTCTTGGTAAGTCATGCGATTAAATCTTCCAATATTGCATAATTCAGCAAAACTGTGTAGAAGTTTCTTACTCTTGACACCACTTCAGCTGACTATACACTCACGGATCATACTTCCACGTACAAAAGGACGCCCTCCACTACCGTCGCCATTAAATGGAGCGCACCAATTCAAGGAAAGTCCTCAAGAAGCTTGAGAATGTTACCCTACTAATTTAACACCCTAAAAAGTTTTTGGGCACGTTTTAGAATATGTGTGTGCTTGATTTGTAATGTGTATGTGGTAGAAATGAACTGAAGATAAAGTAAGCAAAAAGAAAGGAAATCGAAAGTATATTAGGTACTTTTTGCATTTTATTCTTCCACTATGCAAAACGACATTTTGAATGAAGTGAAAAAGCAGGCACTGCCACCTTATTATAGAAGCTCTCCTAGCTCAAAATCTCAATGGTTGGGATGCATAAATTTGAAATCAGTGTGGAAGGCTTACTAATGAGCTTTCATATGAAGGGTAGCTTATTTCTGTTGAGAATTTAAATAAGGGTCAAGAGGACATGCAATGGACCCAAACGGAATGAGTGTGTAAGCCAATGGAGATTAGTGTTCCACTGACTTGACAGCAATATATAATTTGCCTTTTTTTAGCAAAATTCAGATAACCAGTGCATTTCCTTGTCTTCGTTACTCGGTGAGTGCAAACTGATATACCAACATCAATTTCACGTAAGAGTGAATTTAGGGGCAAAATTACTTTTTTTTCGTCATTTTTCTCTACTTAGGAGTAGGCTTTATTCTAGAGGACATTTTGTGTATTTTTGTGTATAAATGGATATAACTGAAACATCTGAGGACCCTGTACGGCAAGGGTTACTAATCAAAAGTTCACAGAGACCCAAACATCTAATTAATCCACTGCATGTGTTTGAATATATTAAACATCTGTATTTACAAATAAGTCAGAGGATCTAAACAGTTAAAACACTTGTTATTACAAATTATTTGCTAATACCAGCATTGTTTTACTTGGGTCTATTGTTTAAAATGTTGCACAGCAGGGAAGTTTTAAAGACCGTGCTTTAGCTATGTTGTAGGCATGAAGAAGTCATGTTAATAGCTGGAATATTTAAGAGCTTAAAAACATTCACATTGGAGAGACTGGCAGCACCAGAACTTAACAACCCCTGGATTATCTGCAATCCCTGCCACATATAGCAACAGGGCACAAAGAAACTACTGTATATAGGGGAAGACCAGTAACAACAATTTAGAACAAAGAAGGGAACTCTTAGTTGACCTTCTACTAATTTTTCTTATTCCCTCTGAACAGAGAGCAATGATTTAATTACCAGGAGAGATTGGTTGGGGAATATAAGCATAGCTAGGGCTGGTAACAAGATATACCAAAATGAGACATATGAAAAGTGACGTTCGAGGATTACCATTTTAAGCGTTGTCAATTCAGCATGGGGAGTTAAGAGACCCGTATATTATGCAAGCCTAGATTATGATAAAGCACCAGTATACTTTATGTGTGAAAGAGGAGGTTTGATTGCACTATAACAGTACTGTAGAGGGGTATAATAATAAAATTCTACCTCCAAGAACTCATTGAGCTATTGAAATCACTTTTGGAATGTCTGACATTAACTTGGACACTTTTAGGTGCATCAGAAATATCATGTTGTTTTAGTTATGGCTACAATCTGCTTGGTAGATAAAATCAGCTGAACAATATGAACAGATTTGATTAAAAAGCATATGTATTTCTTTTCTAAAGAAGTAGTTTTAGACATATAGTCTTTCCGGAATACTAACGCACCTTCCGGCTGTTATAGGTAATAATCAATCCATATTACTGCCTCCATTTGGACCTCTGGAATGATGATGATAACAATTTAAGTTCATACTGTGAACAAAAGTTTATTCATTTGTGATTCAGATTTACATGTTATTAAAGACTCTAAAGCTCTTGTGAGGTAGCAGTAAGTATTCAGAACTTTTAAAAAATAACCAACACTTCTTGCATTGATCGGATTTAATATTAATTTACAACGGAAGGCACTTCCATCGATTCAAAGGGCATAAAATCTCTGAACTATTGGTAACTATTGTCACCGGTGTCCGGACTTGAGAAGAGTGCAGAGGGGTAATACCTTACATTTTGACCTAACAGTATTCCAATATAAATTTTGCATCTCAAAAAAAATTAAGTATTAAGTATTCAAGCAGCCTTTTTGTATCTCAACTGCACTTGATATGAAATGAATTATAGGCACAAAACGTCAAAAAAAAAAACAACAAGAGAAGAAACACACAAGCTTGTGCATATTGGAAATACTAAAGCCACAGTGTGCATCAGCAGCTAGTCGGTATCCAAGGATGAAAACCCCTCATTTGTCTCTTCTATAAGAAAAGTAAAAAATTTACTTTAATATACGTTTAAATTTGTCCAAAATGATGCACCAAATTGTACTAAAGGTCCCTCAAATATGCAAAAGATTTCCTAAGTATAAACAGCAGTTTAATACGGGTGCAGTGATGTAGCTCGCCGTCTTTGAGACGGCCAAATAGTCATGGAAATGACCAGATTTGTGCTGGATAGCTTTTGAGACGATTCAAATATTGTTAGGGGCTGCTTCGGAATTGTGGAAGTCTGGCATTGATTGTGGATGTTATACACCGGAAAATGTATGGTTACAGGGTCTAAGCGAAAATGTAACTTTAGAACGACTCATCTTTGAGTCTTTTATCAATGGTCACGGTCATTGATAGAATACTCAAACATGAAATGTTGGTTATTTTAACAATGGTCACTATTATTCCAAAGTGAGGCATCTTGGTTACCTACAATTTAAAAGGTGAAAATGATGTACTGCCAGTAGTCCATCTTTGCAAGGGGCGGTAGGGTTATATTCAAAACGACTACGGAGATACACGGTCAGAACTTCACATTTTCTGTTAAAGAGGCTAAGGGAATATGCAGTGACTGCGTAGCCCCGTATCCCGTGAAAAACAGCTTCAGTCGCACAGGCTATTCTCCAATAGTGTCGTTATTAATTTAAAACCCAGAGATAAGTAGTTCAGCTTTCCTTGCAATGTAAGTTACCTTCGAACTGCACTGATTGTTTTGGCACTTGTACATGAATTGGAGTAGGCTAGGCTTACACACATTGTGAAGTTGAAAAAAGGTTATCCTGAATAACTGGGTCTCCGACACAAAAGAACAACACGGGATTAATTAGTGTAAAAAATTTCTTTGTGGAACTACTGAAATTCCAACTTCCAAGTTATGTAAAAAAAGAAATATAAAACAATCTTCAGAGAGAGAATTAAAAATTATTGTTGTTTGCTAGGAGAATGGGAGACAAGCAGTTCAATTGTCTCTTGATTTGAACCTTGACCCAATATGGTGCAAAAGATTACTTCAAGTTCATTTCCTCAAATCAATGAATTTCTGTCATTATTCCTCACAAGTGCTAACATCATAAGTATTTTGGTATCGGAAGGCACATTGTCATCCTTAGTTCAGTGTAGAACAAAATGGTTGTGCCTTCGAATTCACTTGCCAATACTTCCCATCCTATCTCACTCTGTGTTGTGTTAGTTTTAGTATTCGTTATGGTATCTGGCTTTCATTAACTTTGGTCAGAAAGACTGGTATCATATCACTGTACAGATGCCTGCTTTGCCTCTGTGCTGGATGTGTTTCATTGGGATAAAATTGAAGTCAGTTAGTCAGGAACTTTGACCTTAATTTTATCAAAATCAACCGAATTTGACAAAACATTGATGGATCGTGTTGGCGCAATTGTAACGACTGCCCAATGTGCCACTGCAAAGCCAGTTCCAGGCTATTATGCGTGAAATACTGATACTTTGAGAATTTAAAAAAATCAATTCCTGAACTATTAACAGAGACTACAAGCTGATTTTTATTTGTACACTATCACTGCTACAAATTGTCATTTAAATAATTTTGTGATGATTGCGTACAGAGTTTCTGAGGTGCGGAAATGCAATATTTCAGAAAAATGTGCCCTTTGACCTCCTTTTTCTCAGTGCGCCAGCATAACATGACGCCCCAGTGGAATCCAAAGACTTTTCCACGTTTGCTGTGTACCCACCAGATGGTTTCAAATTATGGTTTCCCTTCATTGGGATGTGCTAGGCTCACACATTTACATTTATGGTAAATTGGCTAATCGTTTTCATGATTTATTTTACATTAATTAAATTTCACGATTTTCTTTCGACAACGTCGAAAGTGCAATGAACCTGAAAATTGTGCTTTGTCATATCGGTGTGCAAAGGTATAACTTTCTCTTTTAAAGTTGATCTGAGGACCTGTGTATCAACCACTTGGTACACTCCTACAGGCACAGACTGTTAATCTAGTTCCAAGGTCTGCATGTAATGAAGCATTATATTAGTGTTCCATCCAGTTACAGATGACTACATTGAACCATTCACTTTCAAAACCTTTGTAAAGGGATTCCAGTTTAACTCTCATCACAAGGAGTCTGTATAGCGAAATGCAGCAAAAATACCAGGTGCTGAAACGAGTTGGCTGAACCTCTTATCCAAATTTTGCTACTTAAGCTTGTTGCTTTCCAGTGAAAAAATATGTGGTGCTTCAAATGCTATTGCAATCTTCACAGTATGTACAGTGCCTTACTCACACAGTATGGCTATGACACGTAATAGAGTTGTTAAATGTTACATAATATCCTTTAAGACCTGTTCTGTTGCAGCCAAATGAGCTATTTCAACCCCAAGGGTAAATTGTGTACCTGTTCATTTACAACCAATTATAACTCAAAGTTCCAAGGAACCATTAATCGTCACAACTGTACATACGTAGACACTTCCCTTTCATACCTTTTTTGTGAACCAAACCAAATCAGGTTTAAACTATATTACTGTAAACTGTCCTAACTTGTAAGACTACATTTTGAATTTCAAAGAAGTGCGTAATTAAAAAGTTAAAATGTGCATACAAAACGAATATTTTGTTTTAAAGAACAGTTTGCTTTCTGTACCGTAAAATAGGTATGATTGAATGCGACGATCGACAACTCTCAAAACCTATTCTATGAAAATTCTAATTCCGAACATTTATTAAACACGTAAATTGTATGGTGTACTGTAGCCCAGCCACCGCGACACCTTTGTAACTGTAAGTCTGTACTATAACACCAAAAACCTGATTCAGTATCTCAACACAATTGTTTTCTGAAAAAAATCCTACCTTCGTGCTCTTTTTTTTAACTGCTCTTCGATTACTATGAATCAGCCTACAAATTAAAACTCGACGTGAGTTGAATGCTTTTTTTTATTAGAAATAAATTCAATCCTTCCACATCTTGACTAGAATACTTTTATTGTTAATAAAGTGGCTTATGGTGGATTATGTAGGACAAATGTGGGATGCAGGAATAAACGAACATAAATTTTCACCCTGATAATTTTCGTGGATCATCGCATGAAGTGATTACTATATGCAATCAGTAATCGAAGCCTACAAAATGTACTTAAAAAGAATCAAGATAAAGACTTATTATGATACATTTGCCCTGGTGAAGTTGCCATTTTCACAACGTTGTCTTTAAGTTATGTTAAGTTCAAAAGAATTTCTGTGTAAGTTTTTAACTATTTAAAGGCAATCATGATTAAATATCAATTGTGGGGTTTTCACTTTGCAAGCAGTGATTCCCGAGGGTTTCCATGACCGGCCTCTAAAATAGCAAATACAGGATTTCCCTAAATAAGCATATTGAATCTGACTGGCCCATTTATTGGATCCCAAAGCTAACTGTCCAGAGACGTGATTCACACCCACAAGCAAATTGGAATCGCGTTTTAAGATATATCGAATTATTATTTATAAGAACAACTCCCTTTGGGTTGAATCACATGCGTTGGTGTTATATCATGAATTTTGTGACAATTTTACTTCATGTGTTTGTTTTTGCACCTGAAACAATCCCTGGAAAACCGATGAAAGCGTCAAAAAGTGATCTGTCATTTTGTTATAATGCATTTTTAGTTTAACGCATTGGCGCTGTAGGAATATTTGGAACTTCTGATGAGTCTGTCACTTGTGTGAATGGGTATCAAGCTTCGTAGGAAATCACTCACTAAAGCAGCTGTATAAAAAGCAGACTACTGAAGCGAAGCCTATTTATGTTCTACCTATCCCTGGCTGTTAATTCTGTTCCACGTTGCATCCATATTTGTTAAACCTTACCTAATATACTCTGGCTGAAATAAAAATTCGAAATTATGTAGCAACTTCTCAACGTTACTTGAAGTGATACAATTCCTATTGAGGTTTTTAACCGACGTCACTTCGCTGCGCCTCTATTTTGATGGCCAGGCGTCCATTGTGCAACAATTATAACTAAGGCCGTGCCGTGCGCGCGTATCGATAACACACCTGCGCATGTGCAGTGACGGCCAGTATGCCAGATTGAATGACGTCACATAACATACCTCCATAAACTGTTGTCAGAGATCTTGCACAGACTAAACATTGTTATGTGTTCTTTATTGCAAAACGAAAACAAAAGCTTGGTTAATAAATACGTTCACACGATCACTAAACAGCCACAAATCATGTTCACTCTTAAAGAAGGAAAAGAAAAAATTTCCCCAAGGCTTGTCATGTAATGGTTATTGATTAATGGATTAAATTAGTGGATGGGTACCCAATTAAGTGATAAATGGATAAACCCATATGTCAATAACTATTTTTGCAAATTGTACAATCATTAGAATGTTCACATAAATGGCCAGTGTTGGTGAAAGTTTTATCCAACTGTTTTTACAGTGTGAAGACGCCGCTTATGTCCTTCATTTCGTCATTTTGCAAAACTTAAAACTTCATTGCAAGTGAAACGTGGACCAGATTTTGAATAGCACTTTAAGTCGGGGTTATTTTCAAAACATGAATGACTATTAAAGTGAGACAGACCTAGAGAAACTCTTAGAAAAGTAGTACAAGATGTTAAACTTTGCAGTTTATTCCATGTTTTGCAACTCCATGTTCCACTTCTGATGCTTTCGTCCAAGTTGAATCGAAGTGACATAATTACATTTATGTCCCATTTCTCTTGAATTAAATTTTTGGATTATGATAACGTGCATTGTGGGTTGCCCAGAGGTATAAGAAGACGTACGGATGGGTAAGGTAGTAATTTAATCTCACCTTAAAATGAATAGACTTAATTGGATACGCTGATTGTTCCATCGTAATTTGTCTTCCCGCACCAAAAAACGAGATCTTTGCTAGAATTTGTTACTGTTTTTTACTGGTTAAAATCTGAGATTAACTGTGGTCACTTCAATAGATACTGAAGCTTCGAGTTGAGTATCCTTTGCGTCAAATAATGGAGCTATTACTGACTCATCCGTCGTTACAGTGCAGTTGCCTCACATCGTCTGGAATTTTTACCTACGACTTCTATAATTCTTTACAAAGAGTAAGCAACCGAAACCCACACCAGCAAATGTTTCATTACAGTTAATGCCTAGGGGGAAAAACTCACTCTGATTATACGTGATTCAGATAGTAAAGTCTCGTCAAACGTTGGGTAGTTCTTTACACTTTGAAAGCTTTTGGGAATTTCTCTAAAGTACGTCTAATCAAATCAAAATGTGTTAAGCATGACAAATACACCTCCCATCATTTAGCAGAAACAGATAACACTTATAGTGCCATCTACATTAAAACAAGTAATCGGCAACGTTGCAGGCATTTAACAAGGCATCAAATTTATGTAGCTGGGGAAATTGCTCGCAACGTTGGCAAAGTCCGAAGGGAGGGTGGCGACCTAAAAAGAAGAAAGAATCTTCAGGTCACAAAGATGTTTGTCATTTGTTATCTGACGCACATCCTTGCGTAAAAGTATAAGCAAACAACCAGCGTTTTGATTTTAAAATAATGAAAAAGTGGAAAGGATATCTTGCTGGAGGTCATTTTTACTCGAGAATAGAATATGACAAGCGATATTTTCGAAAATATTTACATGAAACAACCGCCATGGATAATTCAAACTTTTCGTCATGACAATCGCCTCCTTTCAGAATAAGCAATTTCCTCTACTCCATGAGCTCGGTGATACATCATGGCTGATTGCTTTCTAATTCGTATCAATACCGTCTACCGCAGACAGAGTAAGAGTAAATTTAGGACAAAAAGTGGGGATAGTCATTGGTCAAACAGCCTAATGAAACAAATTGTTGTCACAATGACAGTCACATACATATGGGTCAGCATGTAAATGTAAAGAATTCAATACGCTAAATGTAAACATTGGCATGTAGTAGGTAATTAGCATATTGATTCAAAACTAATCTAAGTGGGAGGTGATTTGCGAGAGCCAAATTACATCCCCACTTATGCACTTATACTAGAAACTACATCTTAGTAAAAAATAATGATGGAGACTTTTTATTGTACTTTGTACTGTATTCAGATTTCGACAAACAGATATTTATATTGAAAGGGGAAACCATATATAGAGTAAAACAAAATGGTTTACGAGATCTGGAAAAGCAAACAGCTTGTATAGCTTACCGGTTACTACATGGGTACTGAAGAACCTTTACGTACAAGAAAATGACGAATGGAATATAAGTTTAACAAAAACTGCACAAGTCACCGCAGTTTGAATTAGTGTACCCCAAGATCCTCATTTATGAATAGCTCCGGTTAATCATTTGTCAATATTTTTGTTACTGAAATATCCATCCCATGCAAATTCCTCCTGGTAATCTTGCAATATGAATAATTTTTCTTAGAAACATCGTAAAAACTGTTTGAAAGGTAAATAAAAGAACTTTGTGAGATGTAGGTGCCCTTTTCAAATGAACGTGGGGTGGCTACATTTTCACTTCAAGGAAAACGTATACAAAAAAGAAATAAATGAAGTGAAAATAAGGTTCTAAGTTTCAAGTAAGCATTAATTTGTTATTATGTTATATCTAAAAACATAAGTTATACTAAGATAATGAATCTACGTAGCATTTTGTTTTTATGAACAAACCTTGAATGCGTAAAGAGACCCTTCTTAAACCTAGCAGGATGGAGAAATAGGGTGTAACAATCACTTGAGTTGTTTGTCTCATGAATGTTAACCATGTATAATTTTGGAAGGGTGGAGGTAAACATTTGAAATATGGGAAGGGTAACGACGAGTTTTACATAAAAGTATCCTAGCGAGTTCTTCAACAAGAAGCCACTGAGCTCTTAAAACCTTAACTTTGAAGGGCAGTTTCATTAGGACACTAATCGAAAGTCTACTGCTTTTGAACTGCAACTTCGCGTCGAGTGGCAACGAACTCAACGATATTGAATCAAATTTGGTTCCTTTTGGGGAAGATCAGTTCAACTGATGAAACCGTAGATTGTTCAAGGACGAGAAATTTACCTTAATTGATCCAGCCAATCATCGAATCCCAAACTTCCGCTTGTTACACTTCATTGCTTCAAATTCCATCCCCTTTATCCACTCCGGCACAGGTGAGGTATCACATACTATTACATGTATTTGTCTTCAAGAATTTGAAGAATCCGAAGTTAACAAAATAATGATGAAATATTAGCTAGGGAATTAAAATAGGTGATAATACAGAATGATTTCTTTTTCCTAGCATACAACATATCAATGTTATAAGAAGAGGCATTGCCCGAGACATTATTGCAATATGAGTTGAGAGCAAATTAAAGAAAAACACAAAGTGTTAAGATATGACTGTTGAACAATGTTTGCTATCTTACGGTGAATATAAAGAGATTAACCTACTTTTCTGAAAGTAACATTAACTTAATACAGTTTTTCCAGTTAACTTGGGAATTAACTTAGATAAAGGCCTAAGAAATTTACAAAGTGATTCCGAATAGTATTAACATTATCAATAATAAAAGAAAATGGATTGACCTCTTGCATGCAAAATTTCCCGACGACTCTACAGATTAGATAAATATCACTTTCCCCTTTTTAGGGAGTTGCATTTCATTTTTAGTTTCTTATCTGTATATACTTTAAGTGCCCCTTAACGCTTACTTGAAAGTATAGTCTCTCTCGTTTTATGTCGTGTGAAAACGTATTTTAAACTAGAATTACATGTGCGTTTATTTTCTCTCAAAATCCCTGTTTCTGCATATAAACTTATAAACTTAGAGAATATTATTTACCACATTACAACTTTAAGTAAAGAAATAATCCAGCTATATTCAAATGAAGTGGAAAAAATTAGTGTTCATTGCTCAAAGAAAATTGAAACTAAAAAATAGGTTAAAAATTTTCAGAGCGTAATAAATCTTTTGTTGTTAGGCGTAGCCTATCAAATAAGAACAGTCCCAGGAAAGGCAATACTTCTTATTCCTTCCCTCTTGGAATATGTTCTGTGCTGAGCTAGTTATATGAATTGATTAAGTAAATATGAACCAAAGTAATACATGAAGAATAATAATTGTACAGATAATAGTGCGATACATGGAATGGAGACTGTTAAATATTTATGACACATTCTGTGAACGTGGGCACTATCTTACAAATCTAGCTTTGCATAAAGAAACTAATTTTTAAACCATCGAAGACTTTATAGCCTGTAGGGGTTTAACCGCTAATCTGTTCCACAGCTTAGCATCAGACGTGTTTAATAAATAAGTCTTTTATGAAATATGCAGTTATGAAATTATTGTATACAATGAAGAAAATAGTGCCTTTGGTCTTTCTGCATTGATGAAAGTATTCTTCCTCAAACGCAGCGGTGAGAAACGTCGAGAATCCACGATCCCATTATCATTTCAGGTTTCATAAATTTGGCTGTAAATAAAACGTACTAAAGTGACGAGTACTTTCTCATATAACGGAGTAAGAATGTGGAGGACTGAATGTCTAAAAGCAGTGGGGGCCGGAGAACGGTTACGAAGAGAGTGTTTTTGAGGCAATATTTGTAGACTATTTTCCACTCATAGCTCGTATATAAACACAACTATTCTATTTCCATAATGCCAACTCACGCTTTTGAAAAACGTGGGAGTATTAAAGCCCTGTTGTGCCTTCTTAGTCCCATTCCAAACAGAATTAACGGTGACTGGTCAGCATTTTGGCAGATAGCAAGTTTTACATATAACGGTTCGATTAATGCAGCGCTCATCGAAATAAAGGCCATAATAAGCACATCAAACTGAGTTCCAGGCTGTAAAAGCTTCATTTTTATATTTCACTTGGTATGATACACTCGTATCAAGCTGTTGAGTTTTCGTTGGAGTTTCCAACAAGAGAGTTTCGAAGCTTATAAAAGAATTACCTTTAAATTAGTGCTAAACGAATTATGGAAAAATGAAAATGAAGACATTGAAAAAGCTTTCCAGGTGGTTGTGCCCATTAATCGTATTGTCTTTTCGTCTGCCAAATAACAAAGCTATATCTATTGGTTGTAAAATAACGTATGACATGTACTGATATAGTCTGCAGTTGTGTACACCAACGTCTATAGAACTTCCAAATAACACAGGACTAAGTTGCAGAATTGCAGGTTATAACGAGTTGGATAAAGTCAGCATCGCTAGTTTGCATTTCAAGTCCCCTGCATTACATTTCATTTTTGGGGCAGTTAGCTGTCAAGTAAAATGTCAAACGCTGATCCTCTGAATACATCTTTTTATCGATTTCATCACCATCCATGTATGACAAGTTAAGGCATTCGTATTACGATGTCATTTTGTACAATAAATAGAAGAAAATATGTTGTTACTTAATACTTTAATACTATGAATTGAAGTCCAGCATGACTGGCATGTTCAGATAGGTAAATACAGAACATAAATAGTTCTCATCTGGACAACTCCTACAGTCATAAGGCTTACCATAAGATTTTTGTTTTTACGTAAATTGTAAATTTAAAGCGAATCGATTATGGAAAAACAATGTATTTCAACCTATTTGACCTTTCCAAAATAAAGTCTGGTATCTCAATTGAAAAGAGAGAAATTTGTCTTGAGCTTATCAAAACGTCACAATTTCAAGCCAAGTTAAATTCCTGTAAATATCACCTTTAAATATAAATCCTCTAAAATGTCATTGTCGAACGCAATAAAGACAGACAAATAAGCAAAATGGAGATGTGTTACTAATATTTCGCAACTTTCACATCCTGTCTAGGCGTTGTCTCCTTTTATAGAATTGCTTGAAAAACATGGTACACACAGGATAGTCTTACCTTTAGATTATCCCAAATTTAAGGGAATTCTATTTACAGGTATATAAGTGGAAGATGTGACATCTTACAGTTATTTGGGGTTTCAGTGACAGGTGTCTTAAATTACCACTTGCGTTTGCATTTAAGTGAGACTAAATTTGACACTGTTGCTCTCTTTCACTAGACTTTGTTAACTGGTTGGTTCTTTGTAGTTGCAACAAGCCGGAATGCCGTTTGGGTTTAACCTTTAAATCTAAACTTAAAAATGATACCTTTGAAAGGTTGATGCTTTTTGGTGAACGTATTAAAAAGTAGAAAAAAGGTTTTGTATATCAATCAAGAGGAACCAATCAGTGAGTTAAATGACTACATGATACTGTGATTACATGGAAGATAGGTTTGTTTCATATAATTAAACAGGTAACAGCAGATGGTGAAACCAGCTGATAACCAAACTGATTAGTTACGAACGAATGCCTGCAAGACTGATGCCTCCTTTTACCTCACTGTCGCAGGTGTCAAATATATCCCTGCTGGTATTATGAGTGCGGCAAATGTAGGTGCAGGATTAGTACACATCCTCGAGGAGGGCAACCTTTTACCACGGTTAGTACTTTTGGATAGCACTGGGCCAGTCGTGTTAGACGAAGGCATCGGGGAATCTTGAGGTGTAGCTCCAAAAGATACAAGGCTGATTCACAAATTACTAAAACACAGTTGATTTTATTACAGTCCACTCGTCTTGTTTTACTGATTTCTTTCCAAAATCACAGCTTGGGAAAAATACCAATTCTCACTAGGAGTTAAAAGGCCGGCAATATTTGAAAAAAAACATCAAACTATTTACAATGACTACCTTTTTCGTCTGCGAAGTCTAGAACACGAGTGTCCGAGCCTCCGAGGTTGCCGCTTGAGACTTGCAACTTGGAGGCAAAGACTCCGGTGAACCTCGTGGGAATGTTTATTCTACGAAAGTAATACAGTCCCACGATTGGTCAATAGTCGAGACGCAGCAAAGAATATGAGTATTAATTAATAAGGTGATATTGTATAAGCAATCAGAAGGCTCTTTAAAGTAAAATTAAAGTAAATTAAAGTAAAATAAAGCTAAGATGGGATGGGAGTGAGACGTTGAAGTTCTTACGTACACCAAACACGTGACAGGAACTCGGAAAGACTACCAAGACGCCTGAGAATAAATTTGAGACAAACAAGACTGCGTGACGTAATCTGTGTCCTACTTAGAAACAGACAAAATGTACAAATACTATCCGACAATACTTCTGCCCAATTATGAATTAAAAATCTGCCCGAGATAACAAGGATTATTGTTGACCAACCTGTTAACGCTCCAAGTGCTTACATACATAATGGCGGGTACAGTCGAAGAGGTTCAAATTTGCGAAGGAGCCCAGTCCGGAAATGCCGGAAATGAGCACTGAATTATTGGAAAGCAGTTTGCTGTTAATACGTATATTTTTACGGTGTTTATAATTGTAGCATTTCAGAACATCCATTTTGCAATTATTAACATTGGCAGTGTCATACATTTTATTGTAATACGGAATAGTGTTAACCCTTTATGTTTAAATTACCCACTATGGAACGAATTTTGTTAGCGCAAACATACACTATAGCTATAAGGAAACAATGGCTTTTACTATTGACTGTGATGAAAATGTAGTTGTATCATTGTGAATAACATGGGGAAGAGTATCAATGTAATTGTTTGAGCCTGAGGATAACTCTCAGTAAAACACAGTTTTATATTTAATGTTGTGAATAATTCTACTCCTGCTGTCAATTGACCTTTTGTCAGTCACTAAAACTAACAATTATTTACAGGTACATCAATCCTATACCCCTCATTTGAGCATCAACTTATATGGTATGGTATAATGAGAGAGTTATGTTTGAAGAAGTACATGAAACAGCTCCATCACTTTCCCCTAAATCCAGGACCTTCCTGCTTTCTGACTGTTATAGTTTTCTAAAATGAATAATTTTATTTCGATAAAAATCAGACATTTGATAAAGTAACTCTTTGTTCACATCACGGACACCAAACCGTATTATCCTTTCCGATACCCTAAAATATATCGTAGGTATAGTTGATGTCGATAAAAGAATGTGTTATTGATAATTTCAGTAAACAATCATCAAATTTCAGGAAATTTATGACTTAATTTCAAAAAGGGTTCTTTAGTTGTCGAAACATTTACATGGACACAAAAGTACTCGAAGTCATTAAAATCGTAGCTCTACATACGGAGTTTTGATTCTTTGTTATTCAATATGAAGTGGTTATTAAGCAAGTATTCCGTCAGAGAGAAAATTTTCCAGGTTGTTTCAACTATGTTTAAGTCATATTTGTTTCAGAATTTGGTAAAAACTACTTCCTATTCAACAAATTGGATAACTGAATTCATTTATCCTTTTTCCCTTAAGCTTAGAGTGATCATCGTAATTCACTTCATACAACGTGATCGAGGGAACTGCGTCAAGTCAGTTGTAGCTGACAGTTGCAGTTGTAGTTATAGTTGGAGAGAAATATATAGATTTTTACTTGAAGATAGATTTGCATCACCCCAAGTATGACTTTTACATGGGGGTACGCGAAAGTCTCAGTTGGTGACTACTCTTTGATTGGCATCAGAGTTCCAAAATTTCAAATAATGCAGAGCAGCTCATATTACACAGCATGCACAGAGAGTGTTTTGATTACACATTGGGGTCTTGTATACTCACCAGGACATGGCCTTAAGTAATAAACTATGTTTGTGTCTGCACAAGGAGATAAAGGCAGTTATGGCCGCGGTAAGAACTAGGTTGGGAGAATTGGAACTGTCTGGGATGAGAATATTTCCCCTTTTAATAAAAAAAATTCTGAATACATGATTACCCTGTTGAAAACAATATATGGCAATCACATTTGCTAACATTCGGTAAGTTTTCTTGTAACCAATTTTCGGTGACAGTATTATTCTTTCAGGTAAAGACCGCCGGTGTAATAGTTGGCCTAATAACTGGAGAACAAGGTGTGGTTCTAGGTTGACTAGGCTACATAATTGTTAAACACACATAAAATACAATGAAATTTTCGTTCAATTTGCTTTAATTTTCACAAAACTCTTCAAATTGGCTTATTGTCATTTCACGAACCAAGTTCTGACTGATGTATGTAGGTGTCCTTCAAAGTTAAATCGAGTTTATCCTCACACTTTTAAAATGCATTGCTTTTGTGTCTGTTTCTTATGACCATAAGGAAAGACAGGATTTTTAAAGTTGACTATATGCTCATCCTCAGGAATCAAACACGGAGACAGATTGATTCCTGCCTGCCTCTTTGACGGTATATGTTTTTGTCGAGGTAGGTTTATCGACTCTAAAAAACAAATCACTGAATTCAGGACGTTATCAGAGTTCAGGAATGAAAGTCGCTTTTCAGTTTATTGGCAAAGCATTGAAAGAAAACGATCATATTGCCATTAGTATGCTAATTTTATTGCAAAAGGCTTACGAAGATACTTGTGGTGTAATAGGGGCAACCACTATGTTCACGATTAGTAAGCACAAACGTCTTTTAAAGAGATATAGTGTTAATGGAAAATATTCATTTATGGGCAGATGGAGTTTTTTTTTTATTTTGGGTAAGGGGGTATAGGTCCTCGTCAAAAATGCCAAGGTAAAATAAGGAGAAAAATACAAAAAGGGGTAAGAAGTAATAAAATGGAAATATATTCCGAAACTAATTAATGTATTGACCTGTTCCTTCTTTTCCCATGTAAAGACCACGGTCCCATTTCTTAAAAGATTTATCTTAAGTTTGATATTTATAGGACTATTGCATTACCGATCAAAGTTAACATAAGATTAATCCTCACTTTTTGTGGAACAGGGCCCAACTCAGAAAAACAAAAATCCCAGCGATGGAGTTGAAGACCAGACTGCGGACCACAATGCACCGAAGGTAGCTGCCTGGACGAGTAATAATGCTGATCCAGAGAGAAATTTGCAATAATTAGTCACTCAATAGCAAATTTGATTTTTTTCCTTATCAAACTTGATTAGTACGGTATTCGGGGTACCATCTCTATATGGTTAAAGAGTTATCTCTGTGATCATTCCCAGTCAGTACTGTTGATAAGTAGACCGGCATCCCAGAGCCTTGGAGGTAAAAAAACACCAGTTGCCAATATCTCAGTATATGAGAATAAATGAAGTTAACCATATGTGCCGATATGGTTGTCTGTCTGGAACCATCCGTTGCGTACAGGTTTTGCAGCCATTTTCTAAAATGACCGTCATATCTAACTGTTTAAGTACCGAAATCATGATAAATTTTGAAGATAATAGATTGACAGAACCTCCTGTTACCATGTTAGAAGTAAAAATAAAATAAAAAATGTTTAAAGATGATACCACATTTAGCAGGCTTGGGGTAATAATTTTTACATTTTTGTCATTATTTTGACTTCTGAATATTTTTTCACTAAAATATGAATTCGACAAGTACATGTTTCCCCATATTTGAACCGTTTCGTCAGCAATGCAATGACACTTTCAAACAACTGTTTACATGTATGGTTACTATTGTTTGTTAAATGATACATTCATATTGCTTTTTAAATAGAAGAGTAACTTTGCTTCAAAGTTAACACTTTGACGAAAGCATTTTAGACATCACATATAGTTTCTCCCTATATATTCAACTTGGTTTAGCTATTGATTACCTATGACTAGGTTTTGATGCATGTCAATGCACCCGCTATGTCTTTATCACTATCATTGTAGGTACAAAATTGGTTCAAGAATACGCAGACCTGGTTCTGTGTAAACAAACTCCTTTTCAAGCTTACAAAGCCCTCTTCAGTTGTATTAAGGCCCCAATAAGAGCTTTTAATCCTACTATTAGTAGCATTTACTTTAATGGTACCCTTGGGCTATTTATATCGAATTTCACGTACACTTAACATAACTTTCACAACTCTGTAAATGAAGCAACATTCCTGTGTTCCAAGTATTTGATATTGCGGAAACGTCTCAGGGCTTCCATCCCAGGACCAGCCTCCCCCACTTCCTGGACCAGCCCCGCAACCACTGGAGTAAAAACTACTGCTGTGATCGATAAGAGGGTTTATCAGAAATTATTTCGTTTTAGTTGTCTTGTTTTTTTTTTTTTTTTTTTTTTTTTTTGGGGTCTTTTTTTTTAAAAGCTTTTCTTTCAATACGTAAAAGACCACTTATTCGCTGCAACGAACAAGTTGTTTCAACTGTAACTATAATTTCCCTAGTTCATCTGTATTCGAAACAGTCTTCGTTATGGGAAATATAGTTCTGAGATATGATCAAATGGCCAAGAGGAGCAATTCTCGGCAGGTCTGTACAAGATTACGGTTGTAAATTTGAGCTAAGGTGCAGGCTATAAAAACTAATTTTCGTTTGAAACTAAAGGAGTCCGAGATTGACTTTAAATCCATGAAAATAGGGACCGGTTTATGACAAACTGCTCTTGTTACTCTTGTGACAAAGGGTTTCCAAAAGCTGTAGGAACAAAGAACATATCTCTAAATTAGAACGGCTGTCCTTGGTAGGGACCTTGTGATGTGTAAGCCCCAATCAAAATGGGTGAATAGGGTATGTTACGGATATTCCATTGGAAATTTGGTAGAATATTTGTGAAAATAAATATAAAGGAAATGAAATAAAAGAAAATGGAAAGGAATTTAAATGGATTAATGAAAAACCTCATGCAGTGTTCAACGGAATAACGTTTTACAAAATTGTCAGCTCCGTAAACTGCTGCTTTTTGACCCAGTTGTTACACCACTTGCCTCATTTTGTCTTTCACCAGGACAGCCAGGTAGAATAATTGTTCCATAGCTGCATGTAAATCGTGCAAGCATCTATCTATACTTCCCTCTAATAAGTTCCCTGCGTTTCTATACTTCCGTCTAATAAGTTCCCTGCGTT
>WURT03034718.1:0-15073 GCA_009936505.3 Holothuria glaberrima
ACTTCAAAAGGTAGCATATGTGGCACCAGATTGCATGTAAGGACACCTAATTTTTCAAAAATTTTCTAAGGGGAGGGGTTGCCTCCCCATGTCCCCCTCACTGATGCCATTTTTTTTTAGTTCCTTAAAATACGTAATTTTCTAACACAAATTTTACTTCAAAAGGTAGCATGTGTGGCACCAGATTGCATCTAAAGACTCTAATTTTTCAAAAATTTTCAAAGGGGAAGGGGAATCCCCTCCCCTTAGACCCCTCCCCAAGCCAACGATCACACGCCATATTGCATGGCCTCCCCTTGAGAGAAATCCTGCTTACGCCACTCTCCTCACCAGATCCCCCTTCCTAGATGAAAAGGTATTTACAAATGACATAATTTGAGCTAATAATTAGAGACAGACTTAATTATTCGTTTCCCTGAAATCTCCTACCTTCTTTTTTAATAGTCTAAAGATTTTTTCAATATAAAATCAATTCGGCACCAGCGTAATCGGGGGGGGGGGTTATGAGGACCATCCATTCCCTTTCCAAGTTTTACGAACATACAAAACAAACGTACACTTCCTTCGCCCCCTCCCCCAAAGTCTACTTTGAAAAAATAATGATTAAGCCACCCATTTTAACATTTTACTTCATTGCAAAAGTTTTCTATTATGTTACAGTAACCTACAATTGTCGCTTCTGTCAGTATGTCATGTTTATGGACAGCAAGGAGAAAACTACATTCGAGGTAAAAGTAGCGGGACAATATTTAGCCATGTCGTCACCCCACTTTTCGTCCTGGGATGGTCTGTCGGTACATTTGCTGATTTTGTCGGTACATCCAACGACTGTGGAACTTAATAGGCATATCGTATATTAAATATGCTCAGAAAGTATTCCACATGGCTCTTTATCATGTCCGTAGGCAGCAAGTTCTGTAGCAATTCTTTCTATAACTTCGACAGCATATAGTGAATGTACCGACATTTTGTCAAAGGGTTATCACTTAAGAAGTCATCACGTACTCGTGAACCCCCCCCCCCACCCCAAATCTTGCATTATTTTCCCATACCTTCGTGGTTCATGAAACTACAAAATACGAATAACCAGAGGCGTCGATTTGATTTTGGAAGTGGGGGATATCTGGCCTAAAACTTTTCTCTTATCCTGGTGAAGAGTATAAGAGGAGGAGAGCCAGATGCAAAATGGTGCAAAATGTTTCAATATTTGGGGGTATACTTCATTGCACAACGGAAAAACTGCATGCAGGCTCAGCCAGGGATGGTGTTTGGATTTACTAACATGTGGGCCAAGCGCCCTGACTAGGGGCCAGTTACTCTGAGCCTCGACGTCAGCAATAGGTTGCCGAAATGATGTTGATCGCAAAATATAAGGCGCTCGAAGCGCGCCGAAAAAATTGGGATTTTATTGCAAAAGATTTCATATTTTTGTTTTCATTAAGAAAAGTTGAAAAAGTTTGGGTTTTTATTAAAAAATCTGCCCTTCTTAAAAGCAAACCAAGGAATTTTATTGTGCGACTGCACGGCCTTCTTCGGGATGTACATTTTTCATCTTACCCATTTAGGCTTCCAGACGAAACTGAATAATCTTTTTCTTTACAACATATATTTGTCACGATGGTCAGGTTGAAGAATCTTCCCAAAGATAAGTAAAGAGAGGTTAGAATTTCGCAACGTTTCATTTTCGTGTTTCTATTGAATCCCGACTACAACATTTGTGGAACAAATCCAGTATTTTTGAAATGGCAGGCGTTACAGCTAGACAGGACTGAAGGTGAAAGCGCGCGTAGCGCGCGAATTTTTTTTTTTTTTTTTTTTGAAGTTATAGAAAGAATTGTTACAGAACTTACTGCCTACGGACCTGATAAAGAGCCATGTGGAATACTTTCTGAGTATATTAAATATTCGATATGCCTATTAAGTTCCACAGTCGGAGGATGTACCGACAAGATCAGCAAATGTACGACAGACCATCCCAGGGTGACAAGTGGGGTGGCAACCGTCCCTGCACCCCCCTTACGTTACGCTACTGCTGGAGATGGATTGAGATCGGAAAACTTCTCCAGTTTAAGTTTAACGTTTGAGGGTCCGGAAGCCAATCGGCTCATTGACGACCCTATAGCAGATTGAGCGTGGATATGATGAAACACCGGCGAAATTCGCCTTCTCTTTTCGACAAGTGCTCAGAGGTTAACGAAGCAGGCGTGTACTAATCGCTCTCAATCCTGCTCCCGGGACCTCCATTTAACGTCTCCATCAGACGGACGTAAGTGTATCCCCAGTCATTAGCCACTTTCCCAAAGTCTGGGAGGGTGGAGGTTCCTTCCTTTGCACCACTTTTCAACAGCTGAACCGAGCAAAGCTCACAACTTCCTGAAACGGACTTCCTGAATTGGACAACTTCCTGAAACGGACAATCAGATACCCAATTAAAATTCACCAATATAAACCCATTCAACATCACTGTGAACAGCTATGCTGAACAGGTAAATTTTTCAAAGTGGTTCCACCGGGATTTGATCCGGGAACCTCTAGTGTGCAAGGCAGTACACTCATCCACTAACCTAACCCCGACCCCCTGAATTACAGTCATGATGATCACAGTTTTCGTTAGGTTGAACATTCATATGTGAATGTGCTTTTTCTAATACTCAAAACATGGCGAACATTGCAAAGTATCTTGTCACATGTTTTGAAAAGAAATGGTTTCATAAAGTAACTTCATAGGGCCGTTTTTGCGTTTTAAGGTAGAAATTTTTTGTTGTTAATTGTGTAGGAGGGGAGAAGGGCGATTTTATTTAGTAAACTTTGGCAATTTCACCCTTCTCAATCAGGGTGGCGTTAGGATTTGATCCACAGGGCACCAAAGTCTCCGAACGGCCGTGTAATGAGTGGTAAAACAGTCTAACTCGAAATTTTGACTTTTTGAGATAAGCATTGTGTCTAATGGAATTGATAGCGCTCTTTCGAATGGTGGTACTCTCGAGTCTCTATGACGTACGGCGTTTCGGAGATTATATGGGCTATCTCACCAGTTTTTAACCTTTTTAGTTAAATTTATATGGTAGAACAGCCTATCTCTGAGAAAACTCTGAGATAAACGTATGTCACTACGGCTTTGTGATGGTAAAATGAGTTAACTTCAACTTATATCACTTAAAGGCAGACGTGTCAATGTTTCACTGAACATTTGATGGTAGAATGGTCTAACTTCAAGTTAGACCATTTCTTTATACATATATCACGGACTATCCAAAGATAGCTTGTTTCAACCGCAATATACAACTTAGCAAGGAGTTTTGCTTTTTATAAATTAAAAGGATCTATAACACCAGAAGTATGTGAACAACGTGTTTTGCTTTCACCATGGCAGAACAGACTATCTTGAAGATGGACTGTTTTTTCCATAACACAGAAACGAGGCAAAAAGTCCAAATTCTCAAAAAGTGTTTTAACTTTTATAAAATTGACCAGTATGCTTGGGAAACAAGAGAATTATATTCTATACCCTCGCCTGTAATGATCGACAATTAGGCTATTTTACTCATGTATCCGCAGAAACGTTATACAGTTCAACTGCAAAGTCGTTTTTCTCAAAACGCTATTTTGTCAAGATTGGCAAGAAAGGCAGCAACCTAAAGCCCCAACTCTAGCCCCAACAAAGGCGACGGACTGCCGGGAGGCTGGCAAAAGTAAAATCGCCGAGAATTTTGGGTTTTTATTTAAAAAAAATTGAAAATTTTCAGCTTAGAATGAATAATCTACTTTCGTTGCGATTCATTATGTAAGCCACAGTGTTGTAACGAGTCATGTCTAGAGTCATTAATTTTCAAAAGGGAAATGACTCGAGCAATTATATCATAATTTTCCTCATAGAAATAATACAATAACTCGAGTCAAGGACTCGACTCGAGTCACTTTGAAAGTAGTAAATGACTCGACTCGTCTGCAAAATTGAGTGAATCGTTACAACTCTGGTACGCAGTCGGGGAGACTGGTCGCCGTCTAGGATCACATATAGCCTATGCTTAAAAGTACCCTGAAGGCTTCCGACAGAAACAGCAAATCCAGATGCGGGGGGGGGGGGGGGGGACAGCCGACCCCAATGGGAGCTTTGATGATCCTCTCTCACAACCAGTGGTGTCACCAGACTTTTAGAAGTGGAAGAAACTGGAGGCACAAAGTACCGCCGGAGGGGCACAACATTAAGAACTGATCAGGGCTGGAGGCGTTACAGTACGGTGACGCGATACGCTCCCATGTATGTGCTTTGGTCCATGGGTCTCCTTGTGGGCTGGGTCCAGAAACAATGCCTATCTCCTCGTAAGCTACTGAGAATGATCAATCACAAATATTGCATCATCTATGCTAAGGTACGTGACTCCAAGGCGGCGGATCCGGAGAAAGGGGCCTACCTAAAAATTATAACTAGGACAAATATATTTTTTACATTTTCTCCAGCACAAAATGAGAAAATGGGTGGATACCGGCTTGCTGAAACCACCCTTGATGCGTACGCGAAGCGTGCAGACAGAAAATTCTCAGAGTATGTTAAAGAAATTTTTCGTGCAAGTGCTAACGTATACTCCTTATTGACTGATGGAGGAATGTTCAATTCATTGTCCATGGCGTGGTGCTTGGCGCCGCCTCGACTAGAATTCTGGAAAGCGAAGTTACCCTTGCACTAAGTTGAATTTTTAAAGTATCTGGTGGCAGTATTTAAAAAAGAACGGGTGACCATGTCGGACAAGTTAGCCTATTAGATGTAGCTATTTAAGTATTCTTCTAAGTCATCGAATGCGTGTTAAAAGGCCCCCCAAAAAAAATCGCAATCGTAACAGTTTCCTAGCATAATATTGGTCTAAAATTTAATCATTCCCCCTTCTGGCTACTGGCTCTACCCCTATTCTCTTTTTAGGAGCGATGTTGGTTGTTGCTTCAAAGGTGAAGGAAAATGGTAGCAAGGGGCGACTGCCTCACACTATGATTGGTGGGGGCGGAAACCTCGTTTTGCCTCCCCCCCCCCACTTTGGATGACATGCTGCCACAATATGGAATTGAATTGGATGAAAGTACTTCAGTCAAAGTTTGTCAAACATTGCACCATTTTACATCTAGGGCACTCAAATAATCAAATTATTTCCGAAGGGGAGGACGCCTCTCGCCCTCTACCCTTAGATCCCTCCCCAGGACACTGATCACTGACATTCACTTCCACCTCACTTTCAAAAAGCTTCCTACACTTATGTGCCTCGATCAGTCCATCACCTCGTTTATTTTAATGATTCCAATGTAGGGGCGTAGCCATGAGGATGAGGGGACAGGGGAGGGGGCTCACTCGCATGACCCACTGAGCATGAGACAGAATGCAGACTGCTTATGTACCAAATCACCTGTTTCACAGGAAAATATTCTAACACAACCCTCCCCCGGCCGGTCTGCTTATCATACTGTGTTTGGATAACCTTTGAACAGAATAGTAGAATGAAATCCTGTCACAACTACGGCAAATAGTTGTCCGATCATTTTTAAACCTTCCCTTCCTCTAGAATGACTGTACCAAATTGTGGCTACGGATGCTCACTTTTTTGTTGGAAGGGAAAAGTTGGTACCACCCTCTACCCTGTACACGAAACTTTCCTAATCACTAATTACCACCGCATTTAATAATTTATGTAGCCTACTAAAGTTTGGCTGTTTATTCAAGTGGCAGATGCATAGGGGTATGAAGCGGGGGTGAGGGTGGCTGGGGGTTAAAGCCTCCAGTCAAAAATGTGGGGCGGAACTATGCTTCCGCCCCCTAGATCCAAGGACGAAAACCCCTTATTTGTCTCTTCTGTAAGAAATATAATTTTTTTTAGTAATTTATCTTAAAATTTGTCCAAAAATGCTGCACCAAATTGTATCTAAGGACCCTCAAACATACAAAGTTTTTCCAAAGGGGAGGGGTTCTTCCCCTAAGATCCCTCCCCAGGACGGTCATCTGCAACAACCTAGGTTCAGCCCCCAGTCTCGAACAGCTTCCTACGCCTGTGGGAGGTTGGAAGGAGCAGCCTCCTTCCATATGAACCACCTTGGGACATACTTAAATTTTATCACCCAACAGAGTTAGCTCTAGGAAGTGGTTGACAAGTCCCTGGACCAACAAAGTTTTTACACCAGGGTCCTGTTTCATAAAAGGTTAAGATTGATCTTAAGTTTGATTTCAATAGGATAATCACATGTCAGATCAAACTTAGGATCGATCTTAACTCTTTATGAAACTGGGGCCAGGTCCAAGTTCAGTGCCTGATATGGCCACGTTACTAATAGGCCTAGGGTATGACCGACCCTCGATGCGACAGAACAGCGTACCGACGCTTTCAAATTTCCTTCTCTCGAACGTCCGTGTACGTGTACCGCACGAGCATAAGGTTGTGTATATTATTATTAACTATGGTACGAGCGAGGCAGATACTGTATTATGCCTAGTAAGCTGTTTGTGGATGCGCGTTGGTTACACCGTTTATTGCGCTGGCAGTGGCTGCACTAGCTCTGCATACATGCAGCGGAAGACAGCTAGCTGCTGCATGTAGCTAGCAGTGCAGTGGCCGTGGAGCGTTAGCATAGTTGGGCGTTCAGATAAAGCTCTCGAGGAATGTTACAATTGTTCTGATCACTTGTTTTTCAAAGACAGGTTGATTACATAAGTGGATCTAAGATAATGTCACGCAAAGAAAGGAAAAGCCCGTTCGAAGAACGGCGAAGGAATGAAAGGTGATTACAATTATACAGTAGTAAATAGGCCTACAAGCCGCCTAGGCAGAACTCTATCATCACGGCTGTTGTACACAAGTCGAATATGCCTTCCCTGCCTAGGCTGGGCATATTCAGGTGTCGTCTGCACTGAGTGAAGGCAAGCAGTAACCAATAATAATAATGTAAATAGGCTATATAGCCTATGCTAGGCCTATGCCAATTGTTTATCACGGTATTATTCAGCCTAACGTTAATGCTACACTAAAGCGAAGGCTAGTAGTACTTAAAATAAGATCATATATATAGGCCTAGCCAAGGCGTAGGCTATACACAGTGACATCTAGTCATAGGCCTACTCCAATATAAGCCAAGGTCTAGGCTACAGTAACGTTAGGCTTAGCCTATGTTGAAGACTTTGCAGGTGTACTTGACCTCGCCGAGTAGGCCTAGTAAGTACGCTCACCAAAAGATCCAGGGCCATATCCTGCAGGCTACAGTCTGGGACTTTTTCCTTTATTGTAGCCTAGGCTACTGGCATCTAGTTCTAGGCTAGTGTCAGTGTGCATTTCCAGGCTAGGCCTATGTCTAGCTAGCCTAGCCCAGGCTTGAACAGGCCGAAGTGCATTCCATGTCAGGCCCATGCTGAAGTTATGCCAAGGAATACAATAGCAAACATAAGGAAAATGCGAACTCCATGCCGAAGATCTTCAGATTGTAGCCCTACACGGATTGTAACTTGGTGAACAGGGCTGTGCATTACGTTACATGGCCAAGGCTAGGCACATTACACTCCATATCACATGCAGTGTAATGTGCCTAGGCCTAGGCCATGTAAGGTAATGCACAGCCTTGTTCATGGAGCTGCTATGCCTAGCCTCGGCCCAAACTGGAAAGTTTGTATGCTTTACACCACAGAATTATGCCAAATTATGCTAGGCTATACATGCAGGGAATATGCCATGCCAATTTATTTACACCCCAGTCCCAGAATAAGCCTTACAGTGTGTTAGCTTACTGTTTTTTACTTCAGGCTAGTGGGTGTACACTGTAGGCTAATGTTAGTGATATGTCTATGCCATAATCCGGGGTGCATTCCATACACTCTGATCTGAAGATCTTTGGCATGGAGTTAGCATTTTCCTTATGTTTTGTATTGTTTTTCTTGGCGTGGGCCTGACATGAAATGCACTTGGGCCACAATGATACCATCATCGTGTGCCACGCTAGTATGGTAAAGTTTATAGAATTTGACAATCACTGCATGCACCAAAAAGTTTGGCGGAGTTTCATATGCCACAGATCTGTGTGAAAACTGTTGAACTTTCCAGTATGGGCCAAGGCCTAATTAGCTAGGGCTGCTAGGCTGGTTTATTACAATGTAGGCTTAGTCCAGGCCTATGCCTTTCAAAGTAAAATATCATTATGAAATGCAGTCACCCCAACAAGAATTAGGCCCAATTTTAGGCCTAACAAGTAACACTGTATCTGGGTAACCTAGCATATATTTCATGAATGGGTCACGGCCCTTTTTAATCGGGTGACCATCTTTTTTTTTTTCTTGTTGGCTTCTAAATTGTTAAATTCATTCAGAGATACCAAAATGTACAATTACAAAAGTAACAACCTTGAAAGATACTAAAAAGGGAAACAAGATCTGTATTATTTAGCAGATGTTACTAAATACTTCTGGGGTGACTGCGCATTGTTCATTAATGTTAAGCTATTGTACTTAGGCCTTACCCTTAAGAGACCAAATTTGTGGTCGCTTAGTGTCATAAAACAACTGCCCTTCAAGGCCTGAGTTATATTAATTAAGGATCTTGTACCTTTAGTCATACAGTTTTGAAATATGCCACTACTCCTAGCCTACTGTACCCCAAGTGGAAGCCATACTGGAAAAAGTTGTACCTAATACACCCGAGTATTGCGCTAGTTACAATCATGTTCCCTAATTTCATCATGCCGACTTAGCTTTAATATGTTATGTCATTCTACTGTACATTAATTAAAAAAGGTAGCCATCATAAAGCCTTAAGATTATATTGTGTTGTACTGGTAAATATTGTTGTACATTTTCTAAAATTTGAGTTGATTTTATCCAAAAGAATGAAGCCTAATTGCATGGTAGTTTCAAGTCAAACTCTTTCCACTTTCACTGGTTAATAAACAGGCATTTAAAAGAGACTGTTGGATCTTAGACCCACCCGCTACTTGGGAATCCAATAGAATACATGCCAAATGAAGGAATTAACACCATCATATTGGTTCATATTGGTGTGCAATACCACTGTAACTACACACCAAAGATTTTCAATAGCTCACATGAACAGTGTAGGCCTACTTGTTAGTATGGGATGGAACGTCATTTAAAGGAGAAAAAAACCCTAGCTTTTTCGGCAACAAGACTAATATTTTAATGTATGCTTTTTTCCAAAAGGAGCACATAGAAGGCTTATTTCAACCTCTAAAATGGAAAATTTGCGCAATCCTGTTTTGACCAGCTTTTTCAGAACCAACTTTTTAAAAAATGTGTTAACTAGAATATTAATCTCTTCTAGTGGTTTACTGCAAAATCAGTGGGTTTTCTTCTTATGGACTGTAGTATTTACTATTATAATTTTTCAATAATTTTGTCTTTAGTTAATGACTATATTTGTTTGAAACAACAGTGAAGGCTCCACGTGAGTATGTATTGAGCAGAGATCTGAACGAGACACATTGAAGTGACACACGTAGATCCTTGTGTGCTGCATAATTCTTCAAAAGATTCTGCCTCCATGGTGAAAAATTTTACATCAAACAGTATAATGGCTACTTTCGTTTTACTCTTGGGTTATATTTCAGCAATATTTCTGAAAATATTGTCGAATTCCGTGTAAACTGTAGACTTCTCAGATAAGGCTGTTCACAAAACCTGTTTTGATTTCAAAACTGGTTAAAACCTGTTTTGGTTTGATTCGGGTTTGAAAAGCTGGTTTTTGAAAAAAAAAAAAAAAGGTTGTTGGAAAAACTAGTCAATAACAGATTGTGGTTTGATTTCAGTTTCAAAATTTTATATTACAACACATTTCACACTTTTTTCGCCACAAAATGAAAATGTTCATTGTGAGCCTGATATTCTGGTATCTAGTTTATGGCTCATGGTTCTGTGTATTTCAGATGCATACTGTACATAGAGTAGCAATATTAGTTTCTAAAGTTGTGCTAAAAATAAAGTTACTTTCATTGCCTGTACAGTAGGCCTATATCTGTAAATGTATTTCTGTTCGTATATTATGTGTGCTAGTCAGGGTGGGCAGGGGAGGGGCAGGGAGAAGGCCTGGGGGATATCTGATGAGATAAAAATCTATGTACATCTGCAGTTTTATCTATGTTTTGTTAGTTTAATGTCCTCTCTCACCTTAAAGGGAAAATGCAATCCCCCAGTTTGAGTTAGTGTACCCCTGTACACTAGTTCAGAAATGGCTCATATCAATCATGTGACAATATTTTTGTCACTTATTTCTTAAATTTATGCAGAATAACTTCTTAGTTTATCTTCAATATTCAATGATTATATCAGGAAACATTACAAAAAATACTTGTGAGAGAAATAAGAGATCTGTAAGATTTAGTAAATTTTTGAAAATAAACTTGGGGCGAATGCCTTCTCCCTTTAACTAAATTCCATCGGACTTGTTGCCCATGCCTTGTATCCATACAAAATTGTTAGTACTCATAATTTGGCGTGATACCATGTGAGTTTTCTCTCCCTCCTTCCAGTGCCATTCCCGTCATATAAATAATACTGTACCTATCCTACACCACTAGCTGTGAACTGAATATATGAAAAGTGAATTAAATCATGGGAAATTCAATATATACAGTAGGCTACAGCCTATTCCATACTGTATGCAACTTTCCTGTTACTCCAAAATTAATACCATTTACAGTATATTGAACTCAGAATGCACACAGTGGGCATGATAGTGTAATTTGCAGCACTTTGCAAGGGAAATACCTGTAGAGTCTAACCTACTTTGAAATAAAATGCTGAACATTTTAATGCTGCACAGTTTGCATTTATTGACTTGTTCATGTTGGTAACTGTTAACAAAACCAATGACAACCTACAGTTCGCTTCAGTTTATAATCAGTTATGGTTTTCTATATCATCAATGAGATTTTTAAGGAAAAAAATATAGTCAAAACAAATCTGTCCTACTTTTCACACAGTATTAGCTGATATTTGTGGAGCAGTATACTGAGTGCATCATTGTGAGAAAACCATCACTGCAGTCTGTATTTTACTAAATGCCATGTTCATTGAAAAACTGCTATATATTTGTGCCATGGGTTACAGTATCCTGTATTTAAAAAGCAGATTATGTGTACGTAGTGCTTGTAGATGAGTAATGGCAATTAATAGGTTTTTAGCGTGATTGATAGTACATTCAAAGAGTTAGTGTGATTACTGGTGATAAATCCATCTATTACCACTAATATGCATTGTGTATGGAGAAGGCTGAATCTAGACAGGATTCTGAATGGATTTTCCATGGACAGTTCATTTACACTATCAATTAAGTACAGTGTGTATTCTTACCTTGGGATTCTCTCTCAGTGTTTAGGAGGAATGCATTTGTGAATTCACAAAGTACCAAAATGTATACAGTACATGTTGTTATCTGTACAATAGGATCAATGTACACTGTACAGTATGTTTAAGTCTGCACTTAATTTTAAAGCTTTATTTTTGTAAAATGTATCAACTTTTTTATCACAGTCAAGATCAATTACAGGGAGTTGATAAATTAACTGTGTTACATACAGTACTGTATAAATGCAATGTGATGTTTGGTGCATGCATAAACTGTCACACCTAGAAGGCGAAGAAATCTAAATTTACATAAATGATGCCTATTTGATTTGAGGTTAGATCTGCAAACAAGGGTACAACTCATAAAGATTCTCAGTGTTGTAAATTATTAAACAGAGACATGTTTATCTCCTTTGAATTGAACAAACTAGTTATGGTACAGTGTGTGTTTTGAGTGTTTGCCCTACTACAGTAGGAAAAGGCCAGTTATCTCAAAAATGTTTTACTTGATACTGTACTGTATGATGTTACAATCCCTTTTGTTCCAAGAATCTGGTCAAGGAAAATGATGTCTATTCTGAAGTGAGAGGATGGGAAGCCACTCATTATAATAAATTGAATCAAAATTATATTAAATTGGCCCTCCGAGCCTGCTCCCTGTCCCAGTTTGTTTACTGTATGCTTCTTACTTTAGGAACATTGTAACTGAGCCTACAGCTCTCAAGAAGTGGAAGAATGAACTGGCCAATTTTGATACATTTAACTGGAAAAACATTTGGGGCATGCCATGGGTTTCGGAGCAGGAGACCAAGCTTTCATATTTTCAGTTTAGATTTCTTCATCAAAATCTGCCTACAATCAGATTTCTTTCACCTAAATGGGTACAGTTGATTCAAGTTATGTTCTTTTTGCAAAAAAGAGGTTGAGACTCTGGACCACTTATTTTAGGGGTGCTTGTATACATCCCAATTCATTCTGGATGTCGAATTAAAACTCATAAATGATCAGTTTGTTTTCAAGAAGATATTTTCTTTGGTTTTCCAAATGATACTGTAAGTACCATCCCTATAACTTTTTGACATTACAGTACATCTTAAATATTATATTTTTAACAAGAAAAGACAAAAGACCTTACCCGACCATGAAGAGTTTTTCTAAAAATTTCAGTTTGCCTAACAGGTTGAGAGGTATACAGTATTGATTGTAACCTAAAGAATATAACTCAAAGCAAGAGTTAAATAGTAATCTAGTCAAGCATTTCCACACAGCATAAAATGGGGTAAGTTTAGCTTCTTTTTATGAAATCGGGCATTTACATGTTTACTATACAGATGTGTGTATATTTATACCTATTTTTTTTAACCCTCAAAAATCAATCATGTCTGGTACTGTACAGTAAGTTCATGAACCGATTTTTCAGATGTGTTTGATGTTGTAAAGGCTACAGCTCACCTCAGTTCTTGATGAATTGATGAATCTTATAGTACAGTAATGAATGTAACCTATTTGTACATACTGCAAGACACATAATGAAATAATAATTGTAAATATTGTAATTATAGCTACATGTGTGTAAATATCCATACAAATTGGAAACAGGATACCTAATGTAAAACAAAAATGTTAAAATTTGTAAATATAGATAAAAGTTTGTAAATATTGCCAAAGTCAGTAATTTGGGAATGGTATCTAATGAAATAAAAATGGACATTCTACCACCTCTAGCCATCCGTTATGGAGAATCCTTCATTCTGATTGGTTAAACACTGACCTGTTATTCTGTAACACATAGTAACGTAAAGACTGATAAAAATGAAGTTTTTCACACATTTTCAGTGGTAGAATAGGAATAAACCACATTTGTTGAACTATTATTGTCTCATAAAATGTCTCGACTCCAAATGTGGCAAAATAACAGAATCGGCTTCACCTCGTCCGTTATTTTGTCAAATTTGGAGTCTCGACGGTTTATTCAGCAATAATAGTTTGCCAAATGCGATTTATTCCTTAAATATTGTGAATAGTGATATATGAATGACAATACAGATTTGGAAGATAAAAAAACAAAAAATTAAATTAGATTAGATTAGATTGGATTGGATTAGATTAGATTAGATTCAAAAAGATCAGATCAGATCAAGTTAAATTAAAGTGAAATATTGTGTTTGAAATGCACCAACATGGCATACAACTTTGAAGAGCTTTAATCATTATTAAACCATTCAGTCTCACCAATATAATGCAGCAAAAGCTTTATCTCCTCAGAATTTTTGAAGTACAGTATCTATCATTCTGTATCTAGCTATGAATATTGGTTTTAAAACTTTGAAAACATTCTAAAGAAACTAGTGCAATATTTTCCTGTCAGTGGTGTTTCAACTAGGGCCATGCTCTCAGGATCATGGTGACCCAAAGACAGACATGAAAGAGGTTGCACAATTTTTCTTTTAACGTAAATGTTAATGTACAGGAGTTTTAAAATTTATGTGTACAGAAGTGATTTTTTTCCATTGTGTGAGACAAAAAAAAAGTTATGTCATACATCAGGATTTGTGATGAAAACATGGTACAGTATTTACTGCAGGTAAAGAATAATTAAAATTTGAATTTCCCAAAGAAATTTTACCCCTGTAGACAAGGAATTTCATAGGCAAATGAATTTGAAATAATGTGAATTAACTTAAAGCCCTGATAGTGTGCCAGATTTGAATTTGGCCAGGATGCAGTTTGGTGTACGTCTTGTTTTAATGTTGTGAAGGTGTTATGTTGTTGGATAGTCAGTACAAATGTCACTGTAGTCAGAGCAAGAAAATAGAAAAAAACCTATTAAAGAATGCTTCACAGTTTACATAGTTCTGAGTGGTTTACACCGTTATGAGTTTATTTTACCAAAGTTCATTATTCTACTATGTATACAGTGTGTTTGTGTATCTTGAAGTAGCATGCTTGGAGACACAATTGAATCAGCATATTTAAACACTTGTATAAGCGACCCAAAAAGCTGTAATTCTCATTAATTAGGCTTCCTGTTGCTTGATTTTGTTTGGATCTCAGATTGTGAAAATACTGTTATACTGTAGTAGTTTACTGTTTGCACTTACAGTGTGTTTAATTGTGAGGACTACAGTACCATATGGCCTTTTCAGCAAACTGAGATGTTACATAGAGGTATACCACCAAAAATTTTTAGATCTTTCACACAGTGGTAGAAATGAACAAAATTTTTTGTGGAAATTTATAAAAGCTGTCTTGTTTATTTTGAAAACATAAAAAAGGGGAAGATACTGTGCATTTCTGAAGTATATGCTCTAGATGATCACCAGGCTCCAGCTGTTATCTCATAATCATAATGGGAAAAAGTCTATTTATAACAAAATATACACTTTTTCGGCCTCTTGATTCTTAATGGCTCTGTCATTGAGGTAGTTCAAAATGAACTTCATATTAAAATTTCACTCAGTAGGAGTGTGTCCCTTTTATATCATGGTTTGAAATCCCTAAAAACACTGACATTAAGATAATGAATGACATTTCAGAGTGAGCTTCTATTGCTGCCAAGAGGGGGTACAGGCTCAGCTGCACAAGATCAAAAGTATGTTATGTACAGTACCATGTAATATTATTTAAGGAGCAGCAGTTTTGGAGAAAATAACTTTCAAAATATGACTAACTTTGGAAGAGAGAACTTTTTGATTCCTTGCCGAAGGCAGGCAAGGAATCTATGCGATGGTGATGTCGTGTGTGTGTATGTGTGTG
>WURT03034739.1:0-13870 GCA_009936505.3 Holothuria glaberrima
CTCGTCAATTTGCAGATTTTTGTCATTTCGTCAAGTCGGCAACTCGTCAATGCAATGTCCTTTCTACGCTTCCGTAGCCTAGTAATGAGTACCGTACTTAAATACTTGCCGTGACAAAATTCAATGCGTCCGTCACGGCCGTGATCTCATCACGGATTTTAGTATACCCCGGGGATAAGGCCTACGCAACTTCACATGTCCTTCTAACAGTGTTTCTGTATATAATGTCTGTTTTGCAATTAAAAACATTACTTTTCTTTACTTGCAACAATTACAACACAAATTTACTCACTTGAATTTTAAAATTTAATTTTACAGGCCTAGCCTAAGGGAGGAAACTCTTTGTAGGGGAGGAGACTAACGGGTCCAGAAACCAACCAACCCCCTGGAATATAATATTAATAGCCTTGTTGGGATTTTTATAGAGGTTTTTTAATGGCCAATGAAGTTTAGAAGTTAGGAATTATTATTTTTCTTATCGGATCATTAATGCCTGGAATAGCCTCCCGGCTGAAGTAGGCCTAGGCCTAGTTGAAATGAATGTAGCCTAGCTACCACTGTTAATGCTTTCAAGACTCTTCTAACAGCTTACAGACTGATGAGTGATGTCGTTAATGTGGGATAATATGAGGCGTTTGACTCCCTACCCTGTCCGCCATCATATTTGATGGCCTACAGGGTGAATACTGGCCTGGTCCTCAATAAGGCCCTACACTTCGCTCTGTGTAGCGTAACACGGTACAGTATATCATAACCCAGCTGTGAAAAAATCCAGGAACACTCGCAATGCACGTACCAGGATTCTTGTTTTTTTCCTTCCAGAGATGCATTGCGTTATATGAAATTAAAGGAAACGGTCGCCTTGTAAACAGGCCTACTCAAAGTTATAAATTTGTTCTTGCTTTGTTTTGAAATTTTAATTGTTACATGATTGTTGTAGACTGTCACTTGTCAGATGCCACACTCACTGACTCAGTCATTACTCTAACGTTAGGCCTAGCCTTAGCCCTTGAGCAGTGCTGTGTTACCGTGGCACTACCACCATCACAGCCCTTGTGCGTTGTGTACAAATTACATTATAAAAACTGAAAAGAAAAGAGCTGGTGATTGCATAAGAAGGTAACTTTTCTTCGGTTCAGGCTTAGGATTCAGGTTAAATGCAGAAAATAAGGTTAAGGAATAGGCTAAAGATACTGTATGACTCATGCTGGATAAGGACTAGCCTACTGTAGGCCTAGGTTAGGCCTATGCCTAGTTCTCACATACACTTTGTTCCCTGAACAAGGCCTAGGCTATTGCTGTACAAATTTTTCCCACAAAAGATCCCTGAGGGATCCTGCGTCTGCATGCTTTGCTGCAGTGATTGTATGCACTTGTATGAACGTAACCATAGCTAGGCTAGGCTAGTCTGTCACAATTGAATAGCAGTGCATGCTATTTAGCATACAATAGTGTAAACGTCCTACTAATAAGATTTAAGCAGTTTGATAGAACATCTAAAAAACAAAACAGCATTGCTTGTGCAAATCAAAAATTTTGGACACTAGCGAATGTCCACGTAGTCTTTAATGGCAAGAAGGATCTTAAACATACAGTATAACTGACCTGTAGAGGTCAATTTCCTTGTAGTATTTGTGAATTCTAGAAAGATCAAGACCAGTAAAAAGTTTTGACAATGCGGTAGTCGATTTTGCAAACAGCGATATTGCTGACCTAGTATAGGAAGCCTCAAAGCAACCCAAATAGTATACTAGTATGGGAAGCCTCAAAGCGACCCAAATACTAGGTCAGCAGAGTGCAGACTAGATAAGGACTTGGTTAAGGATGGTATCCAGTCGAAATGTCCTGGCTTTCTTGCTACCAAAAAGTCCCTGTGGTATTATATATGTAATACAAAAACGTCCACGTGTATGATACCTAAACAATTAGAAATTAGAATTGTGTCTAGAAATAATTTCATGTGTTAAAAAATTTCAATTGTAATTGATTTGTAGGAGATACCATTGTTTGAGTTGTTTAGATAAAGAAGTTGATTGTTATTATGTAAGTTGTTTACGCAAGTTTGTTTCAGCATGGTTTCATTGCGACATGAAGAAAAGTAATAAGTGCTGCTGTACTTTCTGCACTACCTATGTACGTATACGTGCACCGCACGCATTTAAAGTACGGTTATATAGGCCTACTGTGAGTTTTGATTTGTACTTCATTTTCCTTTTCCCTTAAACTTGTCACATTATGTTAAGTAAATGACAAATAAAAACACTACAAGGAATGTGAATCTATCTACAAAACTATAATAAAACTATAGGCCTAAATGATTCAACCCGGGGACGTTTTGGTGCGGGGATGTTTTGATCAATAGCAGGGATGTTTTGGTAAAAGGACATTTTAACTGGTAAACTTAAGGATTAGGCCTGTGGTTCGGGTTAGGATCAAGTTTGGAGCATAGAAATTAAAGTAAGGTAGAATAACATCTGGCAATCTGGACTATAGCTTATTGCCCATTGATTTGGCACTCTGTATGGCTACAGAGCATCTGGGCATAATGCAAGCACAACATCATGTTGTTGCTTTTGTCCCAGTCTGTGGCAGAGAAATTACAAGTTAGGAGTATAAAGCAAAACAGTTAAGTCACAATGACTTGTAACTATTTAGAAAATTGGTCATAACCTTTTGAAAAATGGATAAAATGACATTTAACCTCTGAAGTTGAGTGCACACCGTATGTGCAGAGACAGAACAATAAATCAGCTTTTTTGCTTTACAGCAAAAGCGCCCTCACAGTTTTTGTGGCTTCTCTGGTTTTAACACATAGCATTGCACTTTATCTTCCCTTTCTCAGATTTAACATAACATATTAACATAACAGGTTAAAGGGCAAAGGAGGGCCAAGGCCCATAAGATGCCCTGTAGTCCAAAACCCCAAAACTAAAAGCAAACAACCAACACCCAACCAGCCCAATAACAACTAGATTCTACCAGAGTCATGGAAGAACTTGTCAATGTTAACCTTAAAGCAGTGCGCTGATGTGGAGTTAACAACCCACTCTGGCAGACTATTCCACTCATTGACAACTCTATGAGAGAAACTGAACTTCCTAATGTCTAGCCTTGCGAAAGGCTTCACCAGCTTCATGCAATGGCCTCGAACCTGAGAATTACTTTGAACCTTTAAATAACCTAGTTAGCAAAGAATTCCTTTCAGAAAGAAACTTGTAAACCTGGAGCATGCCCCCCTAATCCTCCTCAACTCCAGGGTTGTTAGCCCAAGATGCTTAAGTCTAAGTTGATAAGGTAGATTGCTATGGTTTGTAGTAATGACCTGCAGTCTAGTGAACTTTTGATCTAGGAAACCCTGCTTCATACAGTAGCAGTACCTTAAAATATGCAGTGTTTTAAATTACCAGAGACTCATTGAGTTAATATCGACGACAAGTTTGAAGGAATTCATTGCATGACAGTGCTTCTAATTAGCCTCATTTCTCATGCATCACTTCCTATAGTTACAGAAAATGTGAGAATTTGTAGTTTCACTTTTAATGGGCTGAAAAACTTGTATTTCACAACGCTTTTCCAAGCCCTTGATAGACCAGGCTCTCTCTAAAATATAACATGTAAAACTGAGGCCTTAATGACAACAGCTTTTGGTAACAGGACATGCAAGGTTGTCAATCACATGGTTTAAGCCTCACTCATTGTTAGCTTTGAACAGGGGATGCATATGTTTACTACCTAAAAGTAAAAAGTGTCTAGTCTCGAATTTGTAATTCAAATTTTAGTTTTTAATTACCCTACCCTACCAAGTTTTGCCTCACATGTGCAGAAATTCTTAGTTTGAACATTTACTGAACCATCACGATGTGAGTAAAACTCAACAGGTGTGACAAAAAATCATGAAGTTAGTGAAACAATTCAATTAGCCCCTCTAAAGTCTACAGGGTATCAGTGATGTCCTCTCCCCCCGAGAAGAGTCGTTTATACTTTACTGTAGATACTGTAAGACCCTTTTGCTGCACATGTAATGTAGATTCAAAGTAATATTGTGGATGTGTGGTGTAACATTCAAAACAATAAATAGTACATTTACTGTATTCTAGCTTCACAGTATATATTTGCTGGATTTCATTTAGCTAGTTTACACTGAACAAGATTATGTATAAGGTGGGCTAGTGAAAGTCTAAGAAGCAGGCCCTGTGACTTGTTGGTTTTGAGGACAGGCTCTATAGCTACATTGAGAAAGTCAGACCAGAAAGTTTCTCACCTCGCCAGAAGCTTACAGTACAACCTCACTTTCCTTGTAGGCTACTAGAAAACTGAAAGTAAATCCTTGGTCTTTGTTCATGGTTTCTCATTTCCTTTTGTTAAAACAGATTTGATGGAATTTCCACCAAAGTTACGTCCAAAGAAGGGATGGAAGCAACAACCAGAGGAAGCTCCATTTCCCATTCCTATTCAGTCTTTCACATCAAAATCTGCCTCTGACTCAAGATGGTTCTACTACACTGCTCAACTGGTGAATGGTTCTGTCATTGTGCAGTCAGGAGGAGATTCTCACTTTCTTTATAAAATGGTCAGCAGTAAAAGCCTGACAGGCTGGATATAATTTTTTGCTCAAAATTAGAAAAATTTGTGTAAAAAATTGATTAATTTCACTGGTCTGAAATTGGCAATTACAGTAGTTACTTGGCTGCAAAAAGTGCGAATATTAAACCCCTGTGAAAATTTCCCGCTGTGGAGTATTCTGCTTACTCTCTCAACTCAAAGGGGAAATTTTCTCATCCCAGACAGGTCCAATTCTCCCAATTAAGTTAGTTCAAGTCCCTCCCATAACTGTCTTTAGCTTCTCCTTTGTGCAAACACAAATACAGTTTATTGCTTAAGGCCATATCCTGGTGAGTATACGAGACCCTAATGTGTGATCAAAACATTCTCTGTGCATGCTGTGTAATATGAGTTGCTTTGCATATTTTGAATTTTGTAACTCTGATGTCAATCAAAGAGTAGTCACCAACTGAGAGTTTTGCTTACCCTTAACTGAAAGTCATACTTGGGGTGATGCAAATCCCTCTTTAAATCAGTACAGGTCAGTTATTTAATTTTAAAAATGATTTTTTTTTTTCTGCTGTGAACTGACATTGCTCAAAAGGACTACAATTGTGTAGCAAACATGCAAAAACAGGATGAGGTTCATGTGGAAGCATATATACAGTAGTCCAAGGTCCATGCTTCACAGAATATAATGTGGATTCCGGAGACTTTTTAGAATTTACAGTCTATTTCCTAAAATTTTATAAAATTTACAGCAGTCATTGCCTCTAGTCAATCATGAACAAATTGAGAGCATGTGAGTGTACAAAAATTAAAGTAGCTTACCCCACAAGGGGGAGGGGAATGTTGGCTATGCCCTCTTTTTCTCCATTTTTATTGCTGGGTAAAAAAAAAAAACCAAGACATACTCGACTTGCTTTGTATTGAACTGTCACTTTTCTATTCATGTGTTTATAGTGTCCCAACTCTTATCGGACCCCCCCCCACTTACAGGCATAACTAACTCCCCCTTCCCAGCCATTACTTTCTGGAGGTATTAGCTCTCATTTTGGGCAGAATCTAGCTTTATCTCATTTCCAGTACAAACTGGTAGTAGAGAAAACAAACGCTAGTACAACAGGACTGTGTGGATGTGCAATATAACTTGTAAGCTTGCTATCCCAGCAGCTATCAAGCTAGAAAGGTGTTGTGTTGAAGGGGGAAGGAATAGATTTACAAAAGAGGAAAATGGGTGGCACTGTATTTCCACAGGTCAAAGGGGCCTTACATTGTTATGCAGTACTATTCTTTGTTTGTACAAAGTTTGTAGCCCACCCATTGATAACCAGTTTTTATCCCAGAAAAGTTCTAATCAAGTTTACAGAAGGTGCATCATTTCATGTATTTAATCATTAGTGGAGGGTGCATGTCAGAGATAGAGTTTGTACTTGGTATGAGCATTCATTGACATAGAGGGTAAAGTCAATTTGTTCAGTAGACTTTTATTTGCAATTGTGGCATGGGCTGTCTTTAGGTTGTCATCTTCACTCATTGTGTTTAAGGAATAAAGGATCGCCATGGATCCACCCAAAGCTGTTGTAATGCCAGCAGTTCTTTTCCATAACAAGGGTCCAAATATGTACACTATGGTGCAGGTTGTCTTATGTACAAAATAACATAGTGACATAATTTCCCAAGATGACAAAATTTATCACAAACAAATATAAGAATATATATATATATCAGATTATACCTTTCTAGCTGCCAAAACAAGGTGATGCTTATTGTCTTGTTTGAAGTGCATCTAGATGAAAAGCATAACAAGCTGGAAAAAATCTTAAGTTACAGTACATATCCTGGGAAGCAAGAAACTACAACTGTACCTTGTATGCATGTTTGAGAAGTGAAAAATTCACTGTTGAACCTGTAAGGTTCAACCAACCTAGTTTTGTACAGAGTAAGGGAAGTGTTTACGTGGGTCTGAAATTCACGATAAGTTACTTGGGAGAGAAAAGCACGAAAATTAAACCTCCTTGAAAATTTCCCACTATACAGTATTCTGTTTACTCTCTTAACTTAAATCAGTGCAAGTTAGAAATAGCTCTTCCATAGCCTGGTACTGGTTGACATATCTGCATCCTGGTCAGACCTTACAGGCCCTTGATCAGCAGCAGCAAATCACTAGGTATTAATGAAAGATGCAAATTTCTTAAAATTTAAATTTCCAATAGTTGAATAACCATGGGTGCAAAACAGTGAAACTGTGCATAGCTTTTTACATCATATGTACAGCATAGTTATTTGCAGTGTAATATTATTACAACACCATGTTATTACAATAGACACCTATTTCATATGCTTTTGACAAGCTTTGTTGACCTTTTTTCTTTCTCTCCATATTTTCTTCTAAAAGTCTCTGTATATGTTGGTTTTCTTCCATAGGGATTTTTTGGCAAGGGCATCTTCTCCAGAGGAAAACCAGAACATACTCGTATGATGTCTTCCTTTCAGGGAGTTAAAAGAAAAAGCTGTAAGTTATTGCTTTAATCTGTATAAAGGAAGGGTTGATTTTGATTTGATTTAATTTACACAATGAAACATACAAAAGACAAGGTATTGGGTTGGAATTCTATTCTGTTTAATAGTCATTTATGGACACTTTGGTTAGCAGCTTGAACAGTCAAATTCAATTTTCATGGGGGAGGAGTCTTTATTTACTTATTATTGTGGTTTCCAGAGGCATTGGAAGTTTGTTGATACTGGGGGACTGAACATTGTTTTCGATCACTGGTGGGGAGAAGGGGGTCTGTGGGGAGGGGTGCCCCCCTCCTTGGAAAATATTTGAGGGTCCCTGGATACAATTTGGTGCAACATACTGAGCAAATTTTAAGGAAAATTACTGCAAATTTTTAACATTTTTTTTACAGAGGAAACAAATAAGGATGGGGGGGTGTTAGGGAGGAGGGCATACTTCCTCCCCCACCACATTTTTGACTGGAAGGGAATAAAAACCACATCCTACCCTTCCAAGTGAAAATGGGTTAGTTATGTAAGCACTTGCAGCAGAAGGGTAAGCAAGATGGCTTTGGAGCAGACCCAAAGGAGAAGTGCATCATTGTTAGCAGCAGGGTTTTTCGGGGAGGTTCATGTCTTTGTGGATGACTTGTAGGAGTTTTAAGAGAGGTCAGTGAATGATACTGCTTGGTAACTTGAACAGACTCTTTACAGAGGTCTAAACTGGGTGGAAGAGTTTGAGAAGCAATCTGTCTTATTTAGAGAGCTCAGTATAGCTTGGTTGTCTAAATGATCAACATAGTGGCTTTTTTAGCAGGCATGGTGGTGTCCTGGTAAATGTGCACAAAGGACATAGGATAGGCAAGTGTCTTTTAACCAATTTGATCAGTCTCATGTCTGGGGAAGGGAAGTAGCACTAATGGAAGGCACACATACACACAGGTAGACTTAAGTCCTTTGTGTTTTTCCAAACACAGTGCCCGCAAGTGAAAGAAGATTCCAGCAAGAGAGATTCCAGAAAGTCCGCCAACACAGGTAGGCCGTACCATCACTATTGCAGGAAGTGGGGCAATGCAGGGGCAGGGAGCCAAGTGCAAGGTTTCAAAACTAGAGCCATTCAGTTTGATTGGCGTCCTGCAACCATATAAAGTGGATATCTCTTTCCCTTTATGAAATTTTCAAGTTCATGTGTCCTTAAGTGCAATCTGGCACATTATTTCTCAAGTATAGAATTAAGTTTATTATGAAGATTTTTTGAGACAAATTGTCTGCCCCTACTAGAGCCCATAATGGGACAGGGGCCCTTTGTTTTGCCAAATGAGATTGTGTCTATGTATTGTGCACCACTGATACCTGCATGATATTTCCATAAATGCCATTCTTTGACATTAAAACCTGATCAAGACATTTTATTTCACTTTAAACAATTAATGAATACTCCTCAGGTATCTTTGAAGTCAGTGAATGAGTATTAGTTTTTGGTTTCGATGATAAGAGAAACCTATGCATTCATGATGGCGTGTGTGTGTATATATGTGTGTATGAACGTGTGTGTGAGTACGTAATTGGAGTAAACCGTGGACATTTCCATGAATACACGCCCTCGAACCATGGACGGACCTGCAACTGTGGACCGTCCTCAATTAGACTAGCAGCCTAGCAAGACTCCTTTCATAAATTTAGAGGTGCTATAGTGGTATCTCATTGATATTTCGATAGTCCACGGTTACCTTGTGAAAAACAGCTTCAGGCTTTTGTTGAGTGTGTGCTGACCAAAATCGGAACGGATTGTGCATGCATGTCGCCCTCAGATACAAACTGAGTTAATGATTTGTGAATAGATAAAAAATGACATAATCAACACTATGCAGTTTTGCTTTATATGCCATTGTAGTGTTATTATAAGGCCGTCTTCTGTTTACGTGTTCCAGTCAATGGTCCACGGTTTGCAGCATTTGCCTGTATGTATGTGTGTGTGTTTGTGACACTGCTCGTTAACACGATATCTCCAGAAGGGAAAGTCTGACAGTTCTCATAGATGCCCCATATTGAGAGGAAGAACCCTGTTGTTTTTGGTGGGGGTCAAAGGTCATCTGGGGTCACCAGGGGTCAAACTCCGAAGACCTTGTTAGCATGATATCTCAAGTTAGGAAACTTGGATTGATTTCATAGTAAGGATGTAAACGCGTTATGGTGAGAGGAAGAACCCAATTGTTTTTGGTGGGGGTCAAAGGTCATCTGGGGTCACCGGGATCAACCTCCGAAAACCTTGTTAACATGATATCTCAAGTTAGGAAGCTTGGATTGATTTCATACTTAGTATGTAGACATGTCATGGTAAGAGGAATAACCAGATTGTTTTTGGCGGGGGCCAAAGGTCATCTGGGGTCACCAGGGGTCAAACTGTGACAACCTTGTTAACACGATATCTCAAGTTAGGAAGCTTGGATTGATTTCATACATAGTATGTAGATGCATTATGGTGAGAGGAAGAACCCTATTGTTATAAGCGGGGATCAAAAGTCATCGGGGGTCACCAGGGGTCAAATCCAAAAACCTTGTTAACACAATATCTCATGGTACAAAGCCTGGATTGATTTCATACTTAGTATGTAGATGCGTTATGGTGAGAGGAAGAACCCTATTGTTTTTGGCAGGGGTCAAAGGTCATCTGGGGTCACCAGGGGTCAAAGCCGAAAACCTTGTTAACACAATATCTCAAGGTACAAAGCTTGGATTGATTTCATAGTATGTATGAAAATGCTTTATGGTGAGAGGAAGTACCCAATTGTTTTTGGCAGGGTCAAAGGTCATCTGGGGTCACCAGGGATCAACATGATATCTCAAGTTAGGAAGCTTGGATTGATTTCATACTTAGTATGTAGACATGTCATGGTAAGAGGAAGAACCCTATTGTTTTTGGCAGTGGTCAAAGGTCATCTGGGGTCACTTGTTGTCAAACTTGGAAAACCTTGTTAATACGATATCTCAAGGTACGAAGCTTGGATTGATTTCATACTTAGTATGTAGATGTGGTATGGTGAAAGGAAGAATCTTCTTGCTTTTGGGATCAAAGGTTATCTGGGGGTCAAACTCCGAAAGCTTTATTAACACGATATCTCAAGGTACGAAGCTTAGATTGATTTCATACTAAGGATGTAGATGTGTAATGGTGATAGGAAGAACCCTATTGTTTTTGGCAGGGGTCAAAGGTCATCTGGGGTCAATGGGTCAAACTCCGAAAGCTTTATTAACACGATATCTTGAAGTAGGAAGCTTGGATTGATTTCGTACTGGTATGTAGATGTGTTATGTTAAAAAGAAGAACCCTATTGTTTTTGGTGGGGGTCAAAGTTCATCTGGGGTCAATGGGGGTCAAACTCTGAAAACAATGTTAACATGATATCTGGAGGTAGGAAGCTTGGTTTGATTTCATACGTAGTATGTTGAAGCGTTTTGGTAAGATAGAGAACCCTCAGTGGTTTTTGTGGAGGTCAAAGTTCATCTGGGGTCACCGGGGTCAAACTCTGAGGACCTTGTTAATACTATCTTGATGTAAGAAGCTTGGTTTTATTTTTCAGTATTCAGGTGTGTTATAGTGATTATAGTGAGACTAAGCACCTATTAGGTTTGGTGCATGTCAAATGTCACCTGGGGCCACCAGGGGTCAAACTCTGAAAAACATGACTATCTGTGTCACCAGAGGTCAACAAGGAAAATTTCCCAAGAGTTCCCAAGATCTTAACCTGAGGCAACCAGGGGTCACACTCTGAAAACAAGACTTTATCTGGGGTCACCAGACGTCTAAATGGAAAATTTCCCAGTAGTTCACAAGATCTTAACCTGAGGTCACCAGGGGTCAAAAACCAAAATTTTTCAAGAATTCCCAAAACCTTTATCTCGGGTCACCATAGGTCAAAAAGCAAAAATTTTCAAGAGTTTACAAGATCGTCATCTGGGGTCTGCAAAGGTCAAAATGCAAAATTTTCCAAGAATTCCCAAGAATAGCATTTTACCAGTGACTGAAAGAAATTGGATAACATAGCATTATTGCGAATAAAACATACAATGTGCATCATCGAAACCTCAATGCATTTTCGCATTCTGGTTATTACCTTTTACACAGTATATCATGGTTTGCATTTTGCACAAAACCTATTAGGGGTGAATAATGGGGCATAGAAGGCAGTTCATGTGCCTGTGCCTGGTAGGGCAGTTGGAGTTTCAATAGTGGTTAGGAATTGATTTTTAAATTCTGTTTAGTGTGTTCAACCTTGTTTTTTTTTCAGTGAAGGGCTACTTAAACAGTATTCAGTGTGTCCAAATTTATCACCATGGTCTGTAATCCTAGCAGTGTACCAACATCATTTAACTGATGGGTGTCAAGAATATTTTCCTGCTGAAATCCCCCTTGCCCCACCCCCACCCCCGTTTGCAAGAAATGACACACCCAAGGACTTTTTAGTTGCATCTGATCCTGTTTCATAGTTATATCTCATATTTTTAAGAAAGTTACACTTCAAGAAAATAGGACAAATTTATGCAGATTTTATGAAATTGACTAAAGGGTCTTGCAATTTACTTGGAATAAGTCCATGGTCCACAGGCTGGGCTCATTTGGGAGGGTACTTCCTTGATAAGATTTGGAAGACTCTATTGATAGACTCTGTAATGTTTGCCATATTTTAAGTCTGGAATTTTAAATTTCTCCTTTGATGATGAATATACAAGAAAGGCCCACATTGCAATGTATTTAAATTATTTTTATTTTCAATATTAATATTTGAATTGGTATAAATTGAACCATATCAATTGGCCTGTCATTTCTCCAGATTGACAACTCTAAAAATGAATAGTACAAAAAATATTAATGTGGGAAATGTGTGCGAAAGATCAAAGTTTCACATTCAGCATTGCCCATCTGGGTGCACCTCTTACTCTAGTCTCAAATGGATGTTTTCTTACTGTCCTCAATGACTATACAACTCATATCCCACTGTAATGTAGGCTATATAGCCTAAGGGACACATTTAAGCTATTGTAATGCAAATTATAGCACTTCTCAACCATACTCAAACCTAATGACATTACTTTGTGCCAGGCACATTTAAACCATGGGTGTCAACAGGTTGGGGATAGGAGGGTTGGCATGCCCACCACCCCACACTTTTCAAAATAGAGAGGATTGCCCCATAAACTTGTTAAAGAAGGGAAATTTGCAGCTTACAATTATACATACTGAAGTATGGTTATTTTTAAGTTGTTGATTCTGTTTGACATTTAAAAAAACTCACTGTATTGTGTCCATGGCAAGCCTCTGTATCTTTCAAAAAAAAAAAAAAAAAAAACAGAGGATAAATATATTATGAGCTGTTTGTTGTATTAAAGGTGTTTAAAATTTGTTTTATTACTGTACACATAATTGAAAGTAATGCCTTGCTTCTCCTGGAAATTGGAAGTTTTAGAGGAAATACATATATCACAGTTTATCATAGCAGATAACATGATGGTAAAATGTTTTTTATTTTCTGGAGATTGGTTGCTAGACCTTCAAACTCAGGTGTTTATCTGCTGTTACAACAAAACGTTTGCTACATTAAGCCATTTGATGCAGTGCCAGTCTGTGCTGTGAAGGTCAAAGGTCGTGAAACTTTATGTCATGACCTTTGTTCAGACTTCTGTTTGGCTTGTGATAACAAACAGACTTTACTCTTTCTCTTTTTTTTCCAGATATGAACAACATCTGTCCTGGAAAAAAATGAAGGATGCAGAATTAAAATCGAAGGCTGAAGCAATGAAGATGCAAGTCAAAGAAACAGGCTCTGCCAGTACTACAAAGAAGGAAGAAGAAAAAAAGGAATTAGGTTGGGAAAATGTTCCATCTACCTCATCAGTCAGAAGTCCACCACACTATGCAAGGACTGCATCATCTAATGATTCTTCAGGGGGAGATAAAAGTCCTCCAGAAAATGTGGAAGAAAATTTTCCTCCTTTAAATTTTTACTCTTGTTCAGAGATGAGTAGTTCAATAAGTTTGGAGGGTAGCCCAAGGGTACCTCCACAGGGTAGTCCCCTGGGAGAAGAAAAATGTGACTTAAAGCAATTTTTTTGGGAAAGTGTTGGAAAAGAATCTCCACCTCTCAACCAAGGGGTGGATCTCACGAAATCTGAAGAACAGAAGGAGGGTGCTTCAGCCCCAGTGGAGGAAAATGTTAAGAAAAAGCAAACAAAAATGTGGCTTACGGATGCAACTGACTGGAACATTGGATCTGGAATGGAAACTTCTGAAACAAAACAAGAGAAACATTCTGAAGGGACAGATGTTAGCAGTGGCAAAGACCCTACCACTCTAGGAATGGGTGAAGAAAGTTGCGGAACCTTGGAAGTGGCTGTTGAGGACAAAGTGAGGGTATTAGCAAATATTGCTGAGCAGTCAGAGATGAAAGGTCAAGTGATTGAAAATGTTGGATCTGATACAGAGAAAATGACATTTGAAGGGGGCATTAAAAGTGATTCCAGGGACTTACCCAAGAGGAAACTCAGGAAGGAGAAAGGGAATGCAAGTCCAAGAAATACCGTGAAGAAAAGAAAACTTTCTGTTGAGTGTGAAGAATCTTCCAGAACAGCAGAAGAAAGTGAACGTATAAAACTCTTCCAAACTTGGCAGGTAGATGAGAAGCAGTGGGAAATAAGCATGGAAAGGGTAGCTAGTGTAGATGTTGCAGCTGAAGAAAGTATGGAAAAGGTCGAACTGGCGTATCTGGAGGAGGGCAGACAAGAGGCTACGCTTGAGAGGGAGGATGTCTCTGAAACATTAAGCACGGGTGAA
>WURT03034750.1:1545-15070 GCA_009936505.3 Holothuria glaberrima
ACGAATTGGTCATATTCAAGGTGGCTGGCAAGTCTTGTGAAGCAAATAATTTGTCCAGTAGGGTGCATTTTTTACTGCGGTACTTGTAGCCTAGTCTCCATATAATCTACATCAATTTTAATATGATTGACGAATTGGTCATATTCAAGGTGGCTGGCAAGTCTTGTGAAGCAAATAATTTGTCCAGTAGGGTGCATTTTTTACTGTGTGGGGATGTACTTATTCATTCAAAATTAGTTTCGTGCGGAACCTCCAATGCTAGATCCGATAATCAAGCCCATACTTTGCAGACTGTTTTGGGGGTCTATAAGAGGCCTTTAGTAGCTGAAAATTTGCCTTGCAGGAAATTATTGCTCTCCGACATGCAAATGACAATTCAAACTTAGTTTTGAAAAGTATTTTTTAGATTTATGTTAGGACAGTTCTAAGATAGTCTGTAAGCTGCCAGTAGCCTAAGCCTTTGACTGCTACAACCACAGCGGCACAGGGGAGCAGTCGCTAGAGAGTCAGATGAAAATATTAATAAAATACACCCCTGCATTGAGGCAAACGTGGAAGTCAGTGAAATGATATGTACTGATGTTTTAAGTTAAAGCAGTAAACCGACTGTATGGTCAAGTGGTTAGAGCATCCGACTTGCAGCCGGAAGGTCTAGGGCTTGAATCCTGGGCCGGGTCATACCATAGACTTTAAAAATGGAACCTACTGCCATTGTGCTTGGTGCTCAGCATAAGCAATGGAGTAGGGAAAACAAGCCAGTGTGCCACAACCGGAAAAGGCCGTGGCAGGCCTGACTTAAACCAATTGGTTAGGAACTGAGCCGTAAAACCTCATCTAACTAACTAACTAAATTAAAACAGTAAACCAAACAGGCGTTCTCATGTTCTTTTTGAGCCCATTGTTTACCTATCCATTATCTCCAAATCAGTCCCGTCTTAGTTTACTTTAGGGTCGATAAAAATTGGGGGCGACCAGTTAAGTACCGGTAATGTACCCCAAACTATTCCAAGTATTTTGAAGGTCCCTAAATCCAAAAACAAAAACAATATAATTTAGGCCTTAAAGGGCAGTGGTTTTACTACGCTAAGCGACCACAAATGTGGGAGAAGCCTATGTGGCTTATGAATTATGCATAGGCATACATATTATAGTGTGCTGAGTTATGTGTTATACATACAATAATACAATCTTTATGTGAAACAAAGATTGTATGATTGTATGTATAACACATAATTCTGCACACTATAATGTGCGAGAGAACTGTCTTAATTCCTTAGAATGAAAATAATCTTAAAGAGTTGGATTAGTGACAAATCCAAATTTAGATGTGCTTCACGCACATACTGAATAACCAGGGTCTGTTCCTTCTTCTGGCACTCAGACCCACACTTTATTGGCTATGCATCACTGAACTACATTTGGGTGGCTTCTGGCAAGCCCTATATTCAGCTAATTGTCTTCTATGAGTAAGAATGACAAAAATTTGGTATTGCTCTCTTCTTTCCCTATGATGCCTGGTAATGGCTGAAAAGAGTTCTTGACCCATGTGACTATCTGCAGCTATAGCCACACCGTAGTTGGGGAGAGGTTAGAAAATTTGGGAACAGAAACTAACTAGGTTGCAGGAAATTGCACTCGTAAACTATAAAACACTGTTTATTTGCTTTATTTTGTGTGTCTGGAATTCATGTTAAAGTAAGGTAGAAAGTTTGGCATCTCAAATCTCAAGATTGCTTGCATGGTACTTTAAATCACGTATTAATCCCCTTAATTTAAAAATACCGTAGAAATGGACTCTTTCAATCTTCCATTTTAGGGCACTTCGCCTGCTGCAATGAGTCGCAGACCACTTGGGAACCTCAGCTAAACGTCAATTCAAAGAGGGTGTGTAAAGAGGATGCAGGGGCTATATTTTGGGTAGCGGAAAATTACCTCTATGCAGTCTGCATGTAGTTTGCCTGGGAAGATCATTTTGTGTTCGAATCAATGTACCTGTTTACTTGAAACTAATTTCATGAGGTACATCCAATGAAGTTCGATGTAGGCCACGTTTTGGGGCCTTTTTGAGTGACTGCCAGTCGGTTGAGTGAGCAACTGTCAAACTCTTATAGCCAAGGCTGGGGGGGGGGGCAAGGACGACCCCTTCAAAAATCTTCGCCTCTCTAGAAATTAAAAAGTAATATTTCCGTAATACATTTTAGCATGTCTCTTTCCCTAAAACTACATTTTGTCCCTGGAATGTAGCTCCCCTTCTTCAATACCCTGTCTTGCTACGACCCTGTTAATTTGTTCCATGCCTTCTCCGAGTAGAGAGTTTTTGGAAAACGAAAAAACACAGAGCTAAAGCCAAGTTTAAAAGCTTCCTGTTAGAAACTTGGAAAATTATCATGGAAAATCTGAAAAAGGGAGACAGTGAATCTTTAAGAAGAACAATGTCAATAGCATTGTCTTAGGGTGAAGTATTTAATTTCTAAATACCCTTGCCCGTGGATTGTTACCTTGACCAGTTGAAGTAACACTTGAGTGTTCATACCCAAATAGCGATGTCACTGAAGAATCGATAACAGAAGTTCTAAGATGAATGGGGACGAGAAAGAAGTCTAATCTACAATGAATCGTTGCATCAGTGTTGAAATATAAAGTAAAGGAGTGGGTGTTTGTCATGCCAAATATTAAGTCGTTGAAAGACGATAAAGTATCCTTAGCCTGTAGTACATTTCGTTATATTAACGAATAGATTGAAAAGTATCACTTTCAGTTTTGTCTTTATGTAACTTTTAACCACCAACCGTGTTTGATCTCTGAGAAACAGAGAACATTGATTAAAGTGATGCCAAATTGCGTATCCGTACGTAAATGACGTCTCTGGATGTATACCGTGTTAGCTTCAACACAATAGCTTTAAGCCTTGGCATACGACGCCCCTGCCACCCCTCCTTTGAGCAGAAATTTGCTTTTCCCCGGCAAAATAGGCCATTTGCTACATTAGGGCACGCATTTATTCAAAATTCGGGCAAAAATACTGCAGCCCCCTCATTTGTAAGTGATCCCGTATGCTTCTGATTAAGGCTTCGAATGTAGATCGAAACCAAAACGTGACAAAACTATGTTCCCATTCCAAAGTACCTAAGCAGAAGTACTTATTTTGATAAACAAATAGAAAAGAAAAAAGAGTATACTTAAAAAAATAAACAATACGAAAGTAATCTTCCAAGCATTTTTTTTCCATAATCTGACTTAAAAAGATCGCACAAAAGATTGGAAAGGAAAAAAATGCAAAGGAAAAAAATACCCCCACAGACCTAAAGTTAGGCTGACCTTGGCTGGCTCGTACGCGCTTTTAGTAGTCTTTATATCTCCTGTCGTTAAGGAAATAAAATATTGTAAATACAAATGATGCGTATGTGACTAAAGGAAGATACAGAAAGGTAGCCTTAAGTATAGGAAAGTGATAAAAGGAAAAATTCTAAACAGAACTCCTAACTAGGAGTTACACGGAGGTAAAGATACCTTGAAAGTACAACAGAAATAGTCCCCGCAATAAAAGTACCACAAAATCTAAACCAGCGTGTCTGAGTGTGTGTCAAGGGTTTCGCCTACGCTTGACTGGCCGGACAAAAGGAAAAGACATGGGAACATCGGCAGGAAATCTTTTTAATTAGTTAAACTATATGAGCAAATCCCTACAAACTTCTGGGGTATAAAATAAAAATCCAGGTAGCTATTGCTACAGTAACCTTTCTAAATCAACAGTCCCGCCAACAGTGAATGAGACAAACCCCTTTCCTCTGTTTCACTGTCATGTCACTCAGTAATGATCACCAACATTGAACAGGGGAAAGGAGAGACAGCTACCAAGCGTTATAGATGTCAGATGTTGTTTCATTCGTTTGAAACCCCCCAAAGTAAATGAAACAACCCCCTTTCCACGGCAATGGAGCTGTCATCCGGATAACAACTCTCTCAAACGGTGACTCGTCGGCTGGAGCCTTCAGCCCTTAGTTTGAATCGAGTGCTATGACCTTACCCTTGCCTTCCCCACACTTAAGTTCCCTACACAAAACAGAGGTATGTGAACGGTCACTTTTAAAGTTTTTGGAAATGTGAATTACGTAACCGCAGGTGTGCCGTACGCTGGACTCGGAACAAGGATAAATTATGCTTGAGCTAAAGCGTACGGTTAAATTTACAAATTTTCGAATACTGTGACACTGTGTGAACAGGAAGGTGTGAGCAAAAACGTGTGTCATCTTATATCGTTAGTCCGACCAAGTTCAAAGTTACAGAGTACCTGCAGGTCCCATTAACTACAAGAGATATGGGAAACATTGCCTGGGTAGGATATTTGCAGCCCTATGGATTGCTTTCTTGTTTATTGTGTTTGCTTTCCTAGGCTAAAAAACATCCTCAAGGACTTTAAGGACCATATACTGTCTGGTTAATTTTTCTTTTTAGTTTCCAACCCAGCCTACACCATTGTCATGACCGTTCACTCTTTCATGAGGGTAAACAACATAAAAACCCGTACGTTTTACCACTCAAGTTCTTATGTGACATAAGATCCCGCATAAGATCCCGCATGTAAGTATATGTCTTGGTACTCCAGCTTGCCCAATCATTGTCCAACTGAAAAAGTTTGTCTTCTAAATTTGACGTAATAATAGTTAATCATAGTGGATGCAAATTGTTTTCGAGAATAAATGGAATACAGTGCAAAAGGATAATGATTACTCTCCATGAGGAGTTGGTCCCACAGAAGACAAAGTCTTACAAACCAATAAAATACCCGTCAGTCTGAAATATATCTGGTCATTTAGTAATAAACGAGGTGTTCCCTAGCTGCACCTTCTCCCTCACTTGAGTTTTTCTACCTAGCAGGACGTTTTACAAATATTCCATTTTATTTGCAAAGTCGTTGCTAACCACAAAATTCCATGGTGTCAACTCTCTTGACGCAAGGGAGTTAGTTTAATAGCTGTCGAACAGGTCCTAATTTATTTTGATTTATTGCTTAATTTTCTGCTATCATTTTTAAAGTTCTGGGGGCTTGAATTTGGCAAAATTTAGATCGAAGAAGATGTAAATTTTCCATAGAATCTAATTTTTTTAATAATATTTTTGACAAATGTGTTATTTTGAAGAAACCCCTGTGTCATACCCAGTACCAGTCGACCTTGAGAAGTTCATAAAGTTAAGTGGCAGTGAAGGGCATATCCTCCCAATTTGTCAGTTCGTTGCCAGACATTCCCTGTTCATTGCCAATTCACACGCGCGTCAGTTCGGTGGGATCATCTTGGCATGTGTCATGCCTACACAGTCTGTACCTGATTCTTTTCGTTGAAGTTGCCTCTATGCTAATCAAGCTAATGTCGTGAGCTACTGTAAATTTTGTATGAAACATGCCCAGTAGATGTATTTCGATGTGGATGCTCATAAAAATTGGCGGCTTTTACAGCGCGTAATGTGGAAACATATTGACATGTATCGTCGAGTCATCTAACAATTTCGAACTGAGATTTGTGGTCAAAAGTGTCCGGATTGATAATTGAAGGTTTCTGGTGCAAAACATTAGAATATTCTAAAGCACCTGATTTTATTTGCTTCTTTTTACTTCCACAGAGGCAGCGACAACTCCAGTTACTACACTTGGAAGTGGTAAGTATTCAGCGCAACTTCTGGGTATCTTACTTAAGCCACACGCGTTCTATTTATGGAGGCTTACCAAAACGTGGAAAAGTTGGAAGAGCAATGTAGCTTTGCAAAAGGTGACAGTGGTCATAGAAAAGTCACGAACGTTTGCATGAACAAGGCAAATTACATATTCATACTAAATATATGTGTGTGGTTAAAAGTAGCTGTTGCAACCCACTGCATCGACGAATAACTTTAAAGTTCCAAACACAATTGGTAACTGCACTTTGACTTACACTCATTCAAACAATAGCTCCTCTCTGGATGGTCAATGGTGACTTTTCCAGGCAGGTGCGTTCCCAATTAAGCTCACACTCATTTGTGAGTCAGTATGACTTAGAGACTTAGAGATGCACTAGACAGGTATATTTGTTTAAACTGGAGGAGGGGCTGCAGGTAATCTTTTTACTTTTCGGAGAAGACTTAAGAGCCTTAAAGGTGAAACATTTGACTGATACAGCCCAGAGGTGACAGACCTGAGACGAACCATGAGATATAAGCTATATCCCTTTTGATACAGACATGAAAATTTTGCCTTTGTCAAACAGGTCAAATTGTCTTCAAAAAGCATGCACTGTCCGAAACAGGTAAAGACAACATACAGCGTTTTATTTGTTGAATGGAAAAAATGAGAAATGAGGTGGTGAGAAGTCATTTCTGCAGCAAAAATGTTCCGTGTTTATGTGAAACAATGTTTTAAAGTGTACCCCATAGAAAGATTTGAAATGTAATATTACCTCTGGATGGGCCGACGTTGATCTTAGTACAAAAGAGAAACTCCAAACACAAAATAGTATAAGATAACAGGGAACTTTATTATACAGGAACAGCTTCAGAATAAAGTGTCTGAGAGGGACTTTAGACCAGTAGGTAAGATCATTGACAAGGGCTTTTACTTATTTGGCACACACGAGAAAGAACAGATTGGCTCTGCGCTTGAGCACTGGGTTTTTTTTAAATAACAAGGGGTAGGGAAGAGGATGTTAATGGAACTGGGGAAGAATTTTGGATTCAGGAAGCTAAGTATTAATAAATTAAAGACAAAGAACATAGAGCTTCTTTATGTAACTTACAAAGCTTTCATGAAGGATACTTCATGCTACATAACAGTAGTACTATTTCACTTTCGTGAAAGCTGGATGGGTGTATCCCTTGAAGGAAATCTGCAACCCAATGGAGCTACGATGGTACACTATATAATATACTGAATTCAAGCTTTTGTCAAAAGTGGCTTTCACCTCTTCGGAAATGGTGTAAAGAGGCGATGCAGGCATTTTCATAATTTTACGCTGACTTGAGCAACTGTACGCTGCAGCTCTGATTATACTGTTCTAATAGGAGAACCAATCTGATTGGCTAATTCTTCTTTGTTTTTATTGGATGATTAATTTGTGCCCTCTTTGGACAATTACAGGCAGCTGATATCAAAAACTTCCATATTAACCTATCCCGAATGGAGAAAATTTACAATACTCATAGATTCTGCCCATTGTGGTTTGTGACTGCAGTAACGACCATGCTCAGCTGGAGCAGATCTTCCACCTATCCTTTCTCTGTAGCTTTTTCTGATCAGTTACTTGCACTCTCGGGGGCCTTTGTGTAACCAATGCGCTGTTCTATATAGTAACATTGCATAGAATAGACACAAGGGGTATGGCCACTAGACAAGGGTACCTTTGGATGACTGAGAATGCTTTGTTACTTGATAGACAGGGGTTAGTTAGTTAGTTTGATGAAGTTTTACGGCCCAGTTTCTAACCAATTGATTTAAGTCGAGCTGGCCACGGCCTCTTTTCCAGTTGTGGCGCACTGGCTTGTTTTCCCTTCTCCATTGCTTATGCTGAACACCAAGCACAAAGGCAGTAGATTCCAATTTTAAAGTCTATGGTATGACCGGGCCAGGATTCGAGCCCTAGACCTTCCGGCTGCAGGTCGGGTGGTCTAACCGCTCGGCCATGCAGTTGATAGACAGGGGATAGTGGTTTTTGCAAACGTCTGTCATCAGTGACTTCCATGACTAACATTTCCGTTATTGGGTAGGCCTAATGTCTTTTTATCAAAGATAAATCAAGTTTTCACGGTGTCACCATACTATATTTCGGTAGTTGGTCGTCGATATTTAATCCAATGCTGAATGATTCTAAGATTAAATGGAAAAGAACTACCTCATTATAAATTTGCTGAGCACATATTTTATTGTAATAGCATGCATCTAATGCGAAACGTATGCTATAAGTAAGGTACCGGCTTTTGGGTCGTATCACTTCCCACTTCATAGAGTTCTAGGCACAGACAAGATTTACAGTACCTAAATTTCACATGAAAATAGCAATTTGGCACTTGTTTAAAAGAGCCTCAGCAACATTCATTCTGTTTTCAGTAATCAGTATTCGTTCATTCTGTTAAATATACGTAAATATGTAGATGCAAATTATAAAAAGGAATGCAGTGACATCTTGTATGGGTAGACTATGAACTGCACTCTAGAAAAACAGTACTATGTTGTAAGCAGCTGACGACTCGAAAAAACGAAAAGAAAGAAAACCAGAAGCACATAAGCCTGAAGCAAAAACTAAAAAAGGCAAGGGAGGGGTTTAGAACCTTTCTTGTCAGGCAGTTCCAACCGAATAATGATGTACTAGGAGGATTTAATTACTCGGGAAAGTTTTACATGATGAGGAGGGCTTAACGTGGCTCCAAAGATCACTAAAACATTCCAAGTCTGAGTGTCATTTGTAGAACTGTGTCTTTCCTTGGCTTACTTAATGCGCCAAGTCGATGGACTCTTCAAGTGTGTGTATGTGTGTGTAGGGGGGGGGGGACTTGGTTCAGGTAACCTATTGGGTCTTTGACCTGCATCACGTTGACCCCATTTGGAGATCTTATATAAGAGATCTCTTATAATAGCCTATTTTTAGGGCACCATTCAAAATGGGAAAGGCTTAAGCTGCAATGATGAACCGAAGATGGATCCTGGTGAATTTCTCCTTGAAATATGCAAAATGATATAAGGCAATCTAGGTTTCATAGAATCCTTGGAGGGCACCGTTTAAGAGTCCAAAGATTCATGGACCCATTTCTGGCCGAATTCACTATTCCTCCATTCACTAGGAAGCCTATTGTATTAAGGTCTGTTATATTAAAAGCCGGGTCTATGTGCTCATGACACGTACAAGTGCAGGATCGCCAATGGGTTTTCCCTCTGAAAGCTCGCCAGGGCTCAAACCGGCACAAAACAAATTTTCTTTGCCGGCCTGACTCCTGCCCACGCATGAAATTTTATGCCGTATGTACAACTGCCCTCAGCATGATCACCATTTGTCATATTTATTTAGAACTGTTTGATAAATACGACATGAGAACTGAAACATAAAACCAGTCAAAGTCATGAATGATCAAACGATAACGAATTTACTTGCGTGCTACCTCCAAGCCCCTTTTTGGTCTATCATTACCCAGCTGACAATGAATCCCTACTAAGTTTTACATGCTAACATGCAACAATTCATTCCAATCGGTTTGGAGACAATTAAATAGATTCCGCTGGTATAACCATGTTAACCTAACGGTGAAAGAACTGCATAAGCCCCTTTGTGGTTTGCATCAAACATAAACTGCCGCTATTTATCAGTGTAAACATTCATATCAAATGGCGGCATCATGTACTAACAAATGTAGCAAGTATGTTGAACTGCACGATCCAGTCTCGAAGCGTTAGAGTTAGAGTAAGATGAGATTTTACGGCTCAGTTTGTAACCAATTGGTTTAAGTCGGGCCGGCCATGGCCTCTTTTCCAGTTGTGGCTCACTGGCTTGTTTTCCCTACTCCATTGCTTATGCTGAGCACCAAGCACAATGGCAGTAGGTTCCATTTTTAAAGTCTTTGGTATGACCCGACCAGGATGCGAATCCCCGTCCTTCCAGTCCTGTAGCGTTCTAATGCTAGACTTGTGGTCTGAGGACAAAGTGTAAAAATGTTCAAAACACCTCACTTTGTTTTCCTTTATTTTACTTTCACAGAGACAGCAAGTACACCAGTCACTACACCTGCAGGTGGTAAGTGGGCTATTTTAAACAATCTGTCTAGTGTGAGTCAGCCTTAACCTTTCGATTGAAACAGTAGGTTCATGAGGCCGGGAAAAGATGGTAAATTTATGTTAATTTTTAAAAGGTGACAGTAGTCATGGGATCTTCATGGATTCTGGTAGATGCATAAACAAAGCATGCCTTTATGAGGAACTATGTATCCAACAAAAGGGTACAGTTATGGAGTTTTACCCTTTGGTCATGGAAAAGTTATTGAACGTTATTTTCTTTAAAGTGTAGCAACCCTGTAAAATTATAGATCTGCTGTGTATGATAACCACATAGGCTTCTTATAGCCATAGTTGTATTATTACTTTCCTTATAACGGGTAAATTAAGTATGAAATTAAGTAGAAATAGGCATCATTAAAGTATCTGAATGAACAGTGTTCATGAATTCGTCAATGTTTGGAGGTGGATTAGGACAGATGCATTCTTCGTATACTTTGCTTTTTCATACATCAACTTGGCAACCGGGAGGTTCGGGGTTCGATCCCCGGCCTGTTCAAAGTAAGTGGGGTTTTCATCCAAGAGCAATTTACGGTTTTCCCATCTGAATTGGCTTTTTAAAAAAGAAACCAAAGTTGATCTAAATTGTTGAGTTGGTATAGCCACCCGACGTGAAGTTGTAATTCTTAAGCCACATAGGCTTCTCCCACATTTGTGGTCGCTTAGCGTTGTAATACAACTTCCCTTCAAGGCATGAAATATAATCACATAAACCAAGGGTCTACTATAGGGAGTATGGAATGAAAAAGACACGAATAGAATACAAGGTTGAATATATACATCCTTGAGACCATGATACCTCATTCAGGGCTGTAGCCTGGGCGAAGCCCAAGGGGGGAGTTCGTTACACTGAATATAAGCAGAACACCAAGTGGCGTGCTTGCAGATATTGGACACACGGGCGGACCTTTTTTTCCCCTGTTTTTGCCGGGGTACCATCTTGGGAGATGGTGCAGGGGGAAGGGAACATGTAAGGTCTGGCTTAGGTACATAAGTGTGCTATCGTTGTCAAAGCGATTACATCTTTACAAACAGTCAATATTTAGTGATATTCTTCCTGTCTTAAGCTAGGCGTAAAGTAAGAAGTGCTGTCTAAGAGCAGGGGCTACACCTTAAACTCTTTGAGAAATTTTGTCTATGTTCTTAGTACGCAAATGGGGGAAGCTTAGGCTTCGCAAATAGATGATTGGTCGCAATGTCTCCCAGATGACAATGGAGAAAGACATATTTTAGACCTTAAAGTTGCATTTTAACATTTTTAATCTAAGTTTTTTCCCTTTACAAGTTGGATTTGATTGAAAGGGAAAGTTCAGCCACCCAACTTTAATTAGTGTACTGGGGTATGCTATTTCCCGAATGGCTCTTGAGCATCATGAGACAATATGTTTCTCATTGCATTGTGAAATTCCCGCTCAGAGTAACTCCTTGGTAAACCTGGAACAGGAAGTATTTATTTTCTGATATGTGAGACATTGTTGAAGTGAAATGAGAGGATATTTGTGAAATTTTGTTTCAAACTAAGTTTGCCGTAACTACTGATACCCTTTAAATTAGGAGTTTCTTTACAAGCTAAATGAATCGAGCTAATAATAAACGGTAATGATAACCTATTTTATCTGTAATCGGCGTATAGGCTAGTGTATGCAAGCAGTGTATCTTGTAGGAGGAACAGGGTCTATTTGTCAGGAAAAGAAACTCACATAAGAACGCGTCCAAGGCGGAGATCCCGGGAACTACGTGGGAGAATGTGGGGAAACAAGAAGCCCTTATAAGCAATTTCTTATGTTTTTGGGCCTTTCTTATCATAATCTGGAGAGTGAAGTTTTCACCTTCTCAGTATTTTTTCTCAAATAGGACATCTTTCACTTTCGTTTTAAAAATCTCACCGGACAGTTTCCCTTGCCCGGAGGCTACGGAACTGTCATTAGCAAAGTACATCCCTTGGCAAATACATTTGATATTCTAATAAGTAACCCTTGCGTGCGCTATTTGCTGCAGTTACTAATCGATTTGTTCCAGTCTGTTGCGCAATCTGATTGACCACCTATTTTGTTTTCTTATTGGCTGACTTCACTGTGCTCTGGTTGCACAAAAGTCCAGATTGCTTGGCTAGTAGCACAACTTTCCAACTACTCTGCCGATTTCTGTATTAATTCTCTCCGAATTCAAGAATACCTCTAGTCAGTGTCATCCTTAAATTCCAAAGCAGAGCCATCCATCTTGCCTTTCTTTACATCGTCATCATACTAAACTTCTCGCAGTAAGGGGCGTTTTACCTTACCCTTATGGTTTTTTGCACGGCTTCATTCCATACAGTAATCAGGGGCGTAGTAATCTTTGGGGTGTAGAGGTCATATTTTGCCGGCAGATCTGGTGATGCGTAAAACGAGCGCGAAGCGCCAGCTTTAGCGGGTGGGTCCATGGGCAAAGCTCCGGTGGGGTTCCAGGGGGCGACGCCCCCTAAAGCTCTGAGGTTTTAGCATATTTCTGGGTAAAAAATTTAAGTCCCAGGATAGGCATATTTTCGTTCATGATATATTGATCAATGCAAAGATCCTAATAATTTTATGACCCGAAATAGCCCGCTTATTCGGGAGCCTTAAATTCCCTTTCTTTCCCCGATTTGCCGACGGACTCGGTCACTTGTTCAATTACACCGACAGTCGTTGATACAGCCGTCACATGCATGGTGAATTTGCCGACGGGCTTCAACTTGAGTGGGCCAATTAGATGAAGAGCCGAAAATCGAAATAGCCGATAACAGACTGACCGCGCGTTCCCGTTCTCTCTTTTTTTCCTTTCGATTCTCCGTCTTCCCTTTCACTCCCTTTCTTTTCCCTTCTTCCCTCTTCTTTTCCTCCTCTCCTCGTCTTACTCCACTGTCCCCTTTTTGCCGACAGACTGAAAATTTGCCGACTGCGACCAAATATTGGGGGTATGACACCCCCACATCCCCGCTCGCCACGGCCCTGAACACAAGGAGTATGATCTGTGGTCAGGGTGTCATTTGGGTGACTCAGATTCCCGCAGTTGGGAGACCGGGAATAGGGAGTGTCGAATTCTGCAAGGATCGAAATCTCGGAAACTTTTTCAAACACTCCCTAGAAATGACGCATGTAGATAAAACCCCTGTCGTGGTCATTTCTACACTCTTTTCTGTGATTTAACGACAACGGTTCTTCAATGTTGTGTTGAAGGTTTGGAAATGACCTTAAGGTCAGGAGATTGTGAGTAATGTGGACAATATTTAGAGATCAATTGAATTGTCAAGTTTCAACTCCCCTGATGCATGGGTAAATTTCGATGGCTGGGGTTTAGTAAATGGGTGAAATGTAATGTAATCAATCGTTGTCTTTAAATTTTATGAAGTAAATCCTCATGATACAAATAAAAACATGGATATAAATCATTATGGATATTTCCCTGCAAGAAACTGGTTTGAATCTTAGGCACTTTCCAGACTTAGGCAAAATACGATTCACCTTCAAATTAGGGTTTGTGAACTTGAGTTTACAGACTTCAGTGATATCATAGGTGTAACGGTAGCATTGCAGTAACAAGTGCTACTCACGTTTGGATAGAATGTCTTTACAAGTGTCCAATGACAGTAATTCTTCTAACTTAAAATTAGATAGTGCAGTTTGTAGTTTTCTTGCGCAATTTTATCTGATTGTGGTATAGCATGGGTACGGGTCACTTAGTTTTCGGACTTTTACAAAAAGCGGGGAAAACTCAGCTAGT
>WURT03034761.1:0-15070 GCA_009936505.3 Holothuria glaberrima
AGTTAGTTAGTTAGTTAGTTAGTTGAGGTTTTACTGCTCAGAAGGACTACTCAAAATCTTGCATTTTTCTAAAAAAAACTGCGTATGGTGTACTGCTAACTAGGACGTGGCTTTTTGATAGCTAAGACAATTCACCTAACTTATATACATTTAATTCATTACATTAGACCGACAAAGTTTGCAAGGTAGTTTCAAAGCTCATTCCCCACTGAAAATGTACATGTACAAGGAGAACGCGTGGAACTGTGGGTAAAATAGACAAAATTAGGTCGCCATCACCAAATTTTCTCCCGATCGGATGAAAAGTAGATTCTCCCAAAAGGGGAATCTCACGAACTGTAAATAGAATAAAACTTATCAAACTGATCTCTTACTACATCAGACACTTTGAAACATGCAACACAATAGCTGAAAACATAACAAACACTTGCAAAGAGCGAAAAAACCAAATCATTTTCATGAAAAGTAGATTTCACTATAGTAAAAAATTCTATCGGAAAAAATGTAGGTGGCCTAATCCCCCCCCCCCCACACACACACACACACACGCACACAAATCGAATTTATATACAATCTGAGGACATCATTGTTATCTCCTTTGAGTTTTCTTCCTTAACCCTAACCTTAACAATAGACTGTCTATTGTTAAACTTCAGAGGACATGAGAAATATATTGTATTTCCTTCAGGGGACCTCAAATCTATTGCTCAGGTCCTCAGTCTGATACCAAAACACTCACTCGCGCGCGCGCACAAACACAACCCTTTCCTCTGTACCGCTGTCTACCCAAAGAAACCTTCGTTTTGCTAGATCATTATACGTTAGTGACGCTTCTTGTAAGTACACTGCCAACCCAAATGTCCAGTGAAATTCCAGTTTGTTACATGGTTGTTGGCTTTCAATTTTTTACCACTATTGCTTTTGTAATAGGTCAAGTATCATTTGAGCTCAAAACGACTATCTAAATGAAAACGTAGTAAACACGAAAGCCTATGTAAAGTTCCTAATCACATATGTGCTAAATATATGGCTCGTGGATGCATTTTAATAACTCCTGTTATTTTCTGGAGGTCACCTGTCATATAAGGTCGCCGATAAACTACCACTGACAACTTTGTCCACTATATACTCCAGGAAAGAAAAAATATTTTTGGTACTTTACCAAGGGATATATGGCATTGTCATGCAGACGTGCTAAACAATACCCGAAATATGCCAGAAACCTATCTAGAACGTATCCCTATTAGAATACAGCATTGGCGTAGGAAGCTGTTCAAGACTGGGGGCTGAACCTTGTTTCGAATCACCGTCCTAGGAAGGGGGTCGAAGGGGAGGTGGATGTCCCCGTCCCCTTTGGAAATTTTTCGATATTTCCTACAGAAGAGATAAAAAGGGGGTTTTCGTCGTTGGAAAGTGGGGGCTGAAGCTTTCTTCCGTCCCACAAATTTTGCTGGGAGCTGAGGCCATAGCCCCCTCCCCGCTTCCTACGCCCTTGGAATACATAGCCCTAAACCGATAACCTGAATTCTCATTGACAACACTTATTTAAACCCCAATCAATCAAAGCGCTGTGAGCTGTTACGCAAGTTGTACAATCCTGCGAAAAATTCAAGATAATTCTCAAAGGATTCTAACCCATGGTTTCCCTGTGCGCACATTCTTCTAAACCGAGCTACCTTTTACCCCCCAGAGAGTAAGCAATTCACTATTCCGTCAGCCTGTGTATTCCTCCCCGAAGTTATAGAGACTACAGGTTACAAAACTTAATTTAACTAGCACTTTAGAATCCAAAGGTTTCACCCTCATCAAGATTTCATGATTTTTTATAAAAGGGTACATTTGCATGTCATGGATATTCCTTTTCTCAATTTAATCACAATGTATCAAATTTAAATTATAATTCGAGTTTACCTCCGATTAATTTCATCCCAGTTTGATTACCTTATGCATTTTAAATCTGCACTGTTGCATTGAAGGTCATTTGGGGGAAATGTCTATTAAGTGGAATTACTCTTTCAAGTTTCTTCGGAATAGTCTGTAGCGCTGGTTGCATAGTACGTTTAAAGTCAAATATGTTCACATGACAAGACCTAACGGAAGAAGTTTGTGTATTTGTAAGACCTTCTACATGTAACTGAAAAACGATACACTCGAGTGTATCGTTTTTCAGTCACCGTTTAGCTAAACTTTTACACAAGGTTGGTAATTCCGCATGTCACCTCCTAACTGTTGGATAAGAAACTATCCAAGTTGGTTAAAAATTACCCTTTACTTGGTGAAAATTCACCCACCATAGGAATCCTTTTGACCAACGTTAGGCAGTTTTTACTCAACATTTTAGGAGGTCGCATATACGGACCCAGACTTGGGTAAAAGTTTACCAACTGTTTTTAGAGTGTACCCGTTCTCAAACTAATGACAATGTTATATTTCAACTTTGTTAAAGATGTTCCGAAAGATGACGGTTCTCCCTTTTGGATAAGATCATGGGAAGTGTGTGTTCTTTTCCACCAGTCTACACAGGCCCCGTAGCCAGGCAAGGTACTGAAGGGGGAGAAAATTTTTTAAGGGGGCCAAATGTGTAAAAATGTATTAAGTCACTGGCAACTTGAGACTTTCTAGGGGGGCGAAAATTTTTCAGCCCCCTTTGGCCCACTTGGCTACAGACTTGAGTCTATATGACTTACGCTTGATGTACCTAGATGTCTGGCGGTCAAGAGGTTGGACATAGGGTCATGTTTAGTCTCAGTGTCCCTTGAGATGTGACTTCTGTGGTGAGCAGAATTCCTCTGGGAGCAACATTAGGTTTTCGCACTTTGGCTCTTCCAGCCAAAAGGGTCGAAGCTACTTTGGGAAAAGTAGCAATGTGTTTTTTTTTTTTTTTGAAAAACACATCGCCATTTAATTTACTGTACTTTTCACATTTTAATATGAAGACAAAATCCCCAGTAATAATTTTTCACATGTGCGTTATGAGAGTCTGACAGCTTAAAACCTTTTAGATGCACTTGATTTGATACCTCCATGCGAGATTCTTTGCAGAAATCCTTACATTTTTTAATTATTCAGTCAATGTTGCCTATAAATCATAAATGACATAAATGAAGAAATTAGCATTATGAATAGTAAGCACAATTCTTAATAGGTAGCTTCGCAAATGACCCTTACAACAAAACTGCTTTCACACATTATCATCTGAGTGTAACGTGATTATCACAAGTGTTGGTTGTTATTCTTAAGGTCCAGGAGATTCTTCAGGTTTGGGAAAAATCCAAAATGGGGGAATGTATACAACACAATATATTTTCTTGATGGGCTAACATAGGCGTGGTGAACAACCAATTGGGGCGTAACTTTTCGGTAGCTTTGCCAGTAAGCATCTACAGTATATACATTTTATTCTATTACATTAGACCCATAAACCTTCCTACGGGGTAACAAAAACAATTCGTCACTGAAAATGTTCTCAAAACACTTGCGGAATTGTGGGTAAAAAAGGCAAAATGGCCGCGCCCATGACCAATGGGGAAAACCTAGATCCTCCCAAAAGGAGAGTCTCCCGAACTGTCTTTCTGTCTGTATTTTGTCCTTATTCTGTTTGCAGAATAATTTTCTGCACTCCCGTGAGTTTATATTGTCACATTTATCAGAGCATGCATTTACTTGTAAACTTTTTGTTTACACGAAAATCATTAAACTAGAAAGACGAATTACATTAGTATTGTTAGTAACTTAGAGTTGTTCGTCTTGGTCCCTCTAATTACTGTTCATGTCAGTATCGTTTAGTTCTGGTGGTATTGCATAGTGGTTTCTTGTAAACATTCTAAACTTTTCAAAACTTGACTTCAAAGAATTTTCCCTCGGCTAAAATTTTTAATAATCAGCTTTATCAGGTTTCAATGAAAGGATAAAATCCAAATTTAAAATGGCATAAATATCATTAATCTACTAGCAACAGGCGTATCACATGCAATGTCACCGTACCTTGTAAAACCAAATGCAACTAGTTTGATAATGACTCACAATAAGACCTCACACCACTTTAGTATCGTAAACCCTCTGGATCGAGCATTGCGATCTAAGCTGTCAAACCGCTTTTCGTAAGATAAAAACAAAAAAAGACGTTTATTGCACAATGTCGCCAAAAATTGGCTTTTTTGGTGAAATTTTGTTTTAATGACTGGTTTACACACAATCACTGTCGGTTTTATCCATCTTCAACTACCATACAGAGGCTGCTAGAGATGAAAGCTAATTATATATTGTACTTGATTGATTCACGATCAGATATTTCGAAATACTTGTATATTCCGTAACAATTTTAGAAGCATATCCAAAACGATTATTGAGGTCCAAGAGTGAGTGACCGAGAACACTTGACTTTTTCTAATTGTCGACGGGTAGAAATTTGGGATGGTTCTTCTATACTTGATTGTGCCGAAGAAAAGAAGCATAAGCATATTTTTTGACAATATGTGGATATTTAAGACAAATTTTCTTTTTTAGCATACTTTGTTGGGATAAAAATAAATTTGAAAAGGCATTTTTATGATATTTCCCATGCTTGCTACAGCTAGCCGACTGAGGTAACTGTCTGGGTGCAACAAAGGAAATGAGTTCTTTATGGATTTTTTTTTTAACTCTTGAAGGAATAATTGAAATTTCGGTTACATAGTTATTGACAAATTCAGATGGTATGACTGGCTATCCTGCGAAAGTTACAACATTTGCAGGAAGTGATACAATTTTTGTTTCGCAGGGCAATTGGCAACGATAATTGGAGACGTGTAATCAAATAGCTGTTTTACAAGCATATACATATGTTAGGTAAAACATATAACAACTGTTTTACCCTCCTACATAAGTTTATTGAATATGCGCGTAAAAGGCTGTTCGAGCCTGGGGGTGAACAATGTTTCGGACCTCCGTCCCGGGAGGGGTCTGAGAGGAGGGGACCCCCTTGAGAACTTTTTGAATATTTGAGGGTCTTTGGGTGCAATTTGGTGCAACATGTGAGAGAGTTTAAGGAAAATTACTGCAAATATTTGAAATTTATTACACAAGAAACTAGTAGGTTTTCGTCCTTGACTAAATTCCCCAGTCACCAGCTCCACCTTCGCTTTCTTCGCCTCTGTCATTGAAATGATATTTTCATGTTTTACTGCTAGCAAAATGTACCCCTTCAAATTTAAATTACTCTTAGATAAATCATTAGCTATATGCAATATTTATAGAGAGTGTTGCACAGTTTGGCATTTCTTTTGTTAGCCTTATGCAAATAAATTCTTCATTCTGGACAGGAATTTGAAGTTTGGTGAATAGTTTTGAATTTATTCAACACACAACTCCTTTCAAAAAATCATTCTGGGGGAATTTTAACATTTCCCCGTCTTTGAAGTGCCGGTTGAACCAACGGAGGATAACTTTGAAATTTGGAATTTTCTTTGCAGTCCCTCCATCCATGTTACAGATTTGCATATGTAGATAACGATTTTTCGTGGCACAGGTGGATATTAAACGGTACGTTTGTGGTTGGTACATATTTAATGGCTTTTTACAAGAACTGTGGCAACTTTTCGCCTTTAAATGACGTTTTTGTGTCAAATATAATATGGCATTTATTTATTATGAGACCTTGGAGCTGTCCACCTACGAAGAAACGACTGGCGTCGTAAAAATTGATAAGAAGTCGTCTAGAGCGAATCGTCAAAACCATGCAACATTAAGATTCCACACAAGGTTGGCTATATGTATACAACCAGTTTGACGCTTTATCTTCCATAAAGGCATGATGTTACTCATATGGACGATTTCGGGGGACAGGGAAAATGTCCCCCATTTGAGAAATCGCCCATTGACTTTTCACACAGTAAATTATTTGAAAATGGAGTCATGTCTCCTTCCAATTTTGATAACAAATCGCCGCCCTTGATGTTACTAGAAATTTATTATATTGTTTCCTATGGGTAACCCCCTGTGGGCTGGGGGTTGCAGAATATGCCCACGTTACCCCCCCCCCCGTCGTAAGAGGTGACTAAAGGGAAGGACTTGCACCGTCTTTGAGCTGTATTTGAAACCGAACTTGAACTTGAAACGTATTTGAAACCGTATCTAAACTTTACTTTTTATCTAGTTGACGTACTATGTAACACATTCGTGTTGATGTGTCGTTGGATGTGACCTAACTGACTAACCTATGGGTAATCATTTAAATAGTTTTCACAAGTGAAAAACTTATAAGTTACTTGTGATGCAATAAAAATGTTTCATTATTCTTGTCGTAATAACTTCAGAAAATTTAAGACTGTAAGTCAGCACAGTTGCTCATCGTAGTGCTGCTCATCTCTTACTGAATTTTGATAGGATTTCCTCCTACCCAGGGCAATTGTTTCTGCCTCCGCCATTTTGAAACTACTCTACGGTCATCATACAATAGACATGGTCACATCCTCAGACAGACACTTTAAATTCTCCTAAACTAGTGTCATGAGTAACTTTACATCAGGCCTGTAACCAGAAATGAAAATTACAGTGGCGAGATATTTCTCCCGCGCAAGACATGATTTTTTTCCAGGGGGAAGCATGTTAAGGCAACAGTAAGTTATTGCTCTCAACATTTTAGGGGTGCAAATTTTCTGGGTGCTTCGTACGATACCCCTTGACAATTGGTCTACTTGAAATACCTGAAAGCCTTATGCAATATATGTCATCTATGAATAAAAGTACAGAATGCAATGATGTTAAGTTGGTTACTTCAAATTTTCTCTTGCGTGATGCAGTTCATTTAAAGGTGATATGTCGCTCGTAAAAACGCATTAAAAACGTATGCCGGATTTTGGATGACGTCACAGCATACCCTTGTCTTGACTTCGATTGCAAACCGATTCGATGCACTTTCGATAATGTTACATTATCGATAGTGTATTGAATCCGTTAGCATTATCGACGATGTATCGAATTGGTTCGCAATTGAAGTTAAGACAAGGGTTTGCATCATCCAAAATCCGGCAGAAGTTTTAAATCTATTTTATGAGACGACATATCATCTTTAAGGTTTTAGTTTTAATTACAGGGTTAAAATAAGATAAACAAACGAGAAGCATAAATTAAACCAAGGGTTTTTGAAATATATTAATGCTGAGAGCAGTGATATTGTAGGATGGATATTGCATGAGAATAATTTTGATACAGGGGGCGCAGTTTTCTTGTGTAAGGGGACGCCAGATTGGTCATGGGGGGCAACTGAGCCAGTTGCTCCCCCCCCCCCGATCAGCGCCTGTGCAATTGAAACCTCAATTCGCTCCGGTAACCGGTGATCGCGAAGAGGGGATGAACTTATTCGTTCTATAGCCCATCGCTATGTTCGGAACACGTACTGATAGTGGTATATATAGTGACGGACGCGGTCGAGGTTACCAGTATATATAGCCACGTAGAACCGCTTTGCAGCCTGCATGCAGATTAACACGAGTGCAACGAACTCTTGACGTCAACAGAATGTGTGAACAAACCGCAGTATGTCATTCCTAATTCTTTACCGCTCTTTAACGTTACGTTCAGAGACCTCGTGACACTTCGCCTTTCCATCAAATATAGCCAAAGATCAAATAAACCCGTTGTTGTCATCATTAATGTTCCCCTCCTCCAGTATTTTTGCTCCTCTTCATTGTTTATATGATATTGTCGGAGCAAACAAACTGAATCTCTCGATGGCAGATGTAATGTTTGCTGAGTGTACAAGCAAACACGTGCGACTGGCTGATTTACTTCAAGAAACAAAATGAAGACACTTGATTACGGAGCAGTGGTTACTGTAAAACTGGCGACTCCTAAGTGATATCCGGCGGGAATTTTTTTCGCGTTGTTTTAAAATTTTCTTCCGCCCTTTTACATTCATGTTATCTTTTACGAGTTAGAGAAGATGACAATTCAATTGAAACGACGCGACTCGGTAAAAGCACAATATGTAAAGAACATTCGCATTTATGACCTGAAATACCGAAAAATTACATCATTACTTGTGTAAGCTTCGTAATACTCCTGATTTAGCATCTATTAATCAAAATGTTAAGCCTTTAAATTTTTTACTTCCTCTGATTCAAAATTGCTATCACGCATTTTATTGACGGGGCGTAAGGAAAGGCTCTATGAGACGTGTCAAACTATAATGCTATTTTACCTACATGTACGCTAAGCACGTGACTTACATTTCTACAGCTTTCCAATAAACATCCTTAACACAGTTTGAAACATAAAAAAATTCTCTAGTAGTAACATTTAAGTATCTAAATGCATGGAGGAAAAGGACATTATCTTTGAAGTGGTAGATCAATCGTTTTGTTGGCAATGCATATTCTTTGTGATGGAAAAAATAGGAAGCCAGATGGCATATTTGCCATAACGTGCTCGTGAGTTAATGCCAAAAGTCGTAGAAACTTCCCGAATTGGGGATTTACACAAACCAAGAAAGGCACATACTTGATGTTTGAGTGCTTTTTAAGCGAAGTCGGCCCCACCCCTGCCGATATTTCCAACTTCAGGCAAAAACCCGGAGCTGCTCCCAAAAGTGATAAAGTACCCAACGGGAAAAAGACTAAAAGCCCTCTAAGAGTTTTGTGATAATATAAGCAAGAACTGTCTTAGGTATAAGTTACCTTTTGTTCTCTTTGAATTTGGGGACAGCTCCCCTACTAAAGATAGACTATTTTACAAATCAGGTTAACTGAGATAGTTGGAACAGGTAGCTGTGACAGCTCCCTGGTTGGATAAGCAAAGCCTAACAAAGGACGAACCCTACAAAGGACTTGCACATTCCTAGTGAGTAAAATGCTATAGCTGCCGCATACTTATTAGTGTTCATTAGGCGTCAGCCGTCTTTTAGAATTCCCGACACTATCATGAAGATGGAAGAGAATCGATCTTATCTTACATTATATTAGTCTTTGATGTTTGAATTTCACCATCCACATCTTGCACAATTCAAATTTATCTTTGGTATAGACCTAATGCATTGATGTCACGCGACAACATTTTAGAGGCAAAACAATAAAGCATATTGGGCGCACTCAGTAGACTTCGTACTCGTGTGTAGAAAACTGCATGCGTATACGATTGGTTGACAAATCAGCTGTCTGAATTTGTGGGTCTAACTTGCAATGATACGCTCTTGCCTCCAAATGAGGGAGCACTTTCTGTTCTGTGACTTCATGCATGAGGTCTATAGAAGGGTTTTACCGACGTCACATGATAGCCCGTGTCATTGATTTTGAAGACCAAGAGTCCAATATGTGTCCACACGCGCAGTAAGCGTATTTAAAAGTGTCACAGTAGTATCTAAGGTTATGTCGTGCAAGTGTGCTGTAAATAAGCTTACTACGTTCGGCTTTTGCCCTTCCCTGCCGGGATATCGCCATACGGTGATGTCACATGATAATCCCTCTATAGCAGGCAGTCATTGGATTTACACTTGTAGTAGTTGCACTATAATAAAAAACGTAGATGGGATGAAAACAGTTTTTTAAATATTTCTAATCCCCATTTGTTTACACTTTAAAACTTGAAACTTTTCTTTGATAGATCGTTTATCCCTAAACATATAGCGTTTAGTTGTTAGACAGGTATAGAGGTGTTACGAAGGAAAGTAAAAACAGTTCAATTTGCTAATACACATTTACAGGGTATGAAGAAAACAACTCTAAGCTGCAACGAGTGCAATATCATTCCTCCGCTGAAAAGTGGTAGGCTCCCATATTGCGTAACTATCACAGTTATGTAAAACAACAGCGAAGGAGGCTGAAAATAGACCTTATCCATATGAAGTCACAGACCAGTAAGTGCGCCCTCGGATCAGGGGCGTATCCAGGACTATAAATGGGGCCAAAATATGCCCGACACTATCTAAGCGGAGCGCCACATGTTGGCGCGGAGCGTACGAAGAAAATTTGGACAAAAATGCCTCCCAGATTGCAGGAAATGGCACTCTGTAGATACTTTAAGTTGCGTTTAGCCATTCCAACTTTTGATATCTCAGGTTTTAGAAATTTACACGTGCGAACATTTCATACAATAAATTACAATTTTGAGAGAATAATTTTTATTTCAAATTGCTTTATGAGCTCTTTTAGTGTGTTGTTTCAAATGCGTGTGAAGCTGTCTTTTCGACTGGGAGGGGGATGAACTTTGTTTCAGACAACCGTCTGGGGGAAGGGTCTAAGAGGAGGGGTGTCCCCCTCCCCTTGGAAAATTTTTTTAATATTTAAGGGCCCTTAGACTCAATTTGGTGAAATATTTTGCAAAATTTAAGGATCTGTTTCTGCTCTTTTCATTTTAACGATGATCGCTCCCGCTATACATGAAGGCGGACAAGATGACCAACTTTTTTCCATCTCGTTTATTCAGTTCCATCAACTTGGAGAGAATGCACAACTTAATAAATGAATAGTTACGCATTTGTTTCAATAATTAAAGAGGTCAAACACTTGTAAGCTTTACAACAGTCAATTGTCAAATTGTTGAAAGGAAATGTATAGTACCGTATCGTTGTCACTGACAATGCTCAGAACATATGATAATAGACCGACAAAAAAAACATATTAAAACACAGAAAACAATTGTCTTTCCAAAATGAAGACGTTATTACACTCCGTGGCGCAGCCAGACTTTTGTGATTGGGGGCACCACCGATGATATCGTAATGCTACCTCAGTTTAAACTCCCATGTCTGCGTAAATTGTACCTTTATGTGTCCTGCGTTCGTGCACGGTAATGGGAATCCTTCCTTTGTCACTTCATATAAGGTGCCGTCCTGGGGGAGGGGTCTAAGAAATTTAAGAAATTTTTGTTAATTTAATGTTGATTAGATGCAAAATGGTGCTATCTTTGGGACATTTTTGGAGCTAATCATGCACTCTAAAAAATACCTGTTCGAAGGGGCACTGAATAGGCAATCTCTTAAAATTTTGATTAGATTCGGATCAAAAATGAAACAATTCTAATCATTAATGAAACAAATTTATTCAAATATTTGGAAAATGTCCATAATTTAGTGAATTCTAAGTTTTGTTATGGGTGAAAGAGAAGATTATTCTAAGTGAAGAATACGTTGTCAACAAATCTCCTGAAGCCCCTTTTGGGATGAAGGACTAACAAGCGCATTTCAAAATGCTTTTTCGTCGTAAGCGTATTACCAATTACCATCTATACCGATAATGACTGCAGGCGAAGCGGTCGGTTAACTTTTCTGAAAACTGTATTACGGCAAATACGTACTTTCAAGTTCCAACCTTTCACATCATGCTACAAATTAGGTTGAAAGATCCCATATTGATGCAAGACCCCTACAGATGTTTGGAGATGAATCTGTTTTTTGGGTTTTTTTTGGGGGGGGGGAAATTGTTGTGATCACCATGTATTATTACCTTCATAATGGTCATGAGATGGAATGCAAACCGTGACGCGTACGCGCGAAGCGCGCCGAAACTTCGAGTTCGTCGGTTAAATAAGATTTCCATGACAAAACCTGCATTCAGAAAATGCATCGAGACACTTTCAATTGCCAAACAAACATATATGCCACTCAGAAAGCCAGTCTTTACCTAGTAATTCGTCAACAGCTTTGGACTTTTGCTGCTGTGCTTCTCTGGGAGTTGCTATCGACAGATACTGATAATAAGAACAACATTGTGGTAAGGTTTAAAGCGTGCAGAGCGCGCGAAAATTTTGATAGTTTGAGAAGGATTTGAGAAAATTCTGATAGTTTGAGAAACATTTGCGATAGAAAATAGATCCATCATTCGGTTGGAAACACACCTCTCCCTGCCCCATACAAAAATATATAGCTTAAACGTCTTTTTGGATCATTTAAAAAAATTCTCCTCTTTTCTCGCCTCTCTTTTTCTTTTCTTTCTTCATTTTTCCCCTTTTTTCACTTTTTTATTTTCCTCATTTTTCAGTGGGGGCCATGGCCTGCTGGGCTCCCCTGGATACGCCGGTGCCTCGGATGGAGGTGAGCGCATATCATTCTTGCAACTTACACCAACAAATGCGCATACAGCTGATTTGTGGATCGGTCGGATACGTGCGTGAGTTCACTACACGCGCTTGTGAAATCAATGTTGCTCTTGTGTGTTTCATTGTTTAAACGCCAAAATGAAGTCGTCTGACGTTAACGCATAATGTCTATGGCGAGGCTCTAGATGAGTAACTTATAGCAAGAAGGTCCTCGGCTTCATCATCTGCATGTACTGCAGTGCTTCCATTTGAAGAAAAAATGTCTAGAATCGGGATTTTCGCTGTTGTTCCGGTAATTTTCTGGGAAGAAAATAATTTTGGGGAAACTTCGGGAAATTCTGGAAATTGACAAGACCTACTCTTTCCCATCTTCTTTCTGTAAACGTGGGTAGTGGATCTTAGTTTTAACTTCGTTCATATGTTCAACGGTAAAGAAACGAACACGAATAGCATGTAGGAATCATTTTTGACAATTTTAGGAAATAACCATCACATTTCAACAAATCGGGGACTGAAATTCAAGACGTTTTGTAAAGTTGTGGGAGCACTGATGTATCGTGCGATAATGTAGACATAATACTGAAACTACTATGGTCTTGCAGACTTCATTCTTGAATTTTTCCCTAATCGTCTCTTTTGTAGAGCAATATTCGATCTGATGGTATCTATGGAGAACTGTGGACTTTCTTCTTATACTAGTAAATCTCATTCGAGCGCAATTTGTTTCAGTAGCTATTTTAGCTATTGTCGATAACAATTTAAAACTGTTAAATATAATCATAGCTTAGGCTAATGTTGCATTTTTTGAAATTTACAAGCCCGTTCCACAGGAAACACAATTCCCTGTGTAATCTGAACATGCACCTGGACAACATCATTCAGCTAAAACAAACATCCTTCCAAGGCCTACATGAGCTTTGTGACGCGTTTTACGTCACGCAGCAAAGAGTTACTCACCTAATTGAAATACTGCGTGGCAAGTCGACAACTGTAATAACAAAACGGGAGCAAAAGCCCTAATTGGCATAAGTTATTTTGGGGTAAAATCAATTCAAAATGACCCATCCGGTAATTTACGGCTTATCTGAACTTCCATATTACATTTAGTGTCATTTGAGAGGATTCTGAAGTCCCGCAAACATGTTATAGAGCGTTGAGGACTAGTGTACTTTGTCGCACTTAGTTAAATGTACAGGTACCAATGTTTTGTAGGCCTACCGTATGTTAGGAAAACTAGCCTAGGCTATACCACGTATACGTAACGTGATCACGACGGCTTATCTCCCTGGCGGAGTCTGTTCTTTTCAGTCAGTCAGCCCAGGCTAGAACGGGACTTTGCACACCGGGTCCTTTGGTTGATCATGGTTGAGTTGAGGTGTCCCTTGGGGACGTAGCTCATTAAGTCAGTTAGACGAGGTTTTACGGCTCAGTTTCTAACCAATTGGTTTAAGTCGGGCCGGCCACGACCTTTTTTCCAGTTGTGGCTCGCTGGCTTGTTTTCTCTACACAATTGCTTTTGCTGAGCACCGAGCACAATGGCACTTCGTAGCTCCTTAAGGGAGCAGAACTCCTTTGGAATTATTTGTTTGGTTTTCATCACTTGGCTCTTCGCCAGAGAGTCGAGGGGACTTTTGAAAAAAGTACGTAATGTGTGTTACATTTCACAAGCCTCAGAGTCATAAACCCACTATGGGGATAAATTGTCAAATGAGTTAGGCCTTTTTGGCGTCGTCAAGGGGGCACGTGCCCCTCAAGATTGGCTGTGCCCCCCGGGTGCCCCCAAATGAGATTCTGGGTATGACAAAAAATTATGCACAAACACATCATTTACTTAGATGTTGATATGAAAAAGAGGACCCGTTATCACTTTATCACTCAAACATACGACAAAAATTGCACAAAATGTTCTCAAAACTGTTATTTTGAGGCGCGCTTCGCCCTCATCTATTTATCAAACTGTATGAAGGACAAGCTTATTGGGAGATGTAATCCACAGCTATTGTTTCAACCCTTTACTTTCAAAAGCTGTGAGACTACTGGGGCCTTGAGTCCTCTCCCTTCTATACAATTCCCACATCAATTATCTTTTAGCCAGATCTTATGTTTGAAAACTGTAAAAAATTGCGACTTTCGTTGGCTCCTTCAATGCGTATTCAATAAAGCTCAGTGCTTAAAATTCAGAACATGATTCACTGTCCCCATTAACCCCCCCCCACCCCATCATTAAATCGTTAGTGCGAGTAAGGCTAACACAATGGTCAAATTGTGATTTATATTCTTGTGGCCTACCAGTGACGTACACAGAGGAGGCAATAGGGCCTCTTTTTTGTTCCTAAAAATACGTAAATTTTTTAACACAAATTTTACTTCGAAAGGTAGCATATGTGGCACCAGATTGCATTAAAGGACAACAAAGTTTTCAAAAATTTTCAAAGGGGAAGGGACCCCTCCCCTTAAACTCCTCCACCAGGACGGTGATCACACAACATACTGCATTTGGGTGTGCCCCTCCGATGGACCGCTTGCCCCCCCCATGCCCCCTCCCACTTCGAAAAGTCTGGCGACGCCACTGTATTTTGGCAAAAAAAAAATTTTACTTGCTGATATTTGGGTTAATATTCACTTTCCGATGACTCAGAGGTCATGAAAAATTTAGCAGGCGCTCTTCGAGCGCAAACTATGTTTAATGATTAACAAGGCAGTAAAAGATACATGTGTATTCCCTCTATCATTTGGTTGGGAACGTAAAACCAAGTTGTTCAACCTTTCCATAGAGTTGGTCAACTGCGGTGATATTTGCTAAAATTGGTTTGTAAGAGACATAGTCCCCTCCAATAGCTTAATTTGGTTAGGGACGACTGAGCCTGGTGCCTGGAGAATTTTGGCAAAACCCGCAATATTGGCTACTGTTTGCGTGTATGCTATCAGGCATGATGCCTGGTTAAGGTGACCGGAATCCCTCTTATCCCCACTTATTTTTTTATATGTCAAGGGGGTTAGTATTTAGCTCTATTGATCATAAAAGGCCAATTTTTCGGAGCACGCATATAAATGTGTATAT
>WURT03034772.1:0-11010 GCA_009936505.3 Holothuria glaberrima
CGACCTCTAACTCCCGTTTCGGAGCAGCAGCATTTCGAAATGAAACCCCTTCGGACCTTAAATAATAGCCCTTCGTAATAGTGATCCTTTGGTAAAACGAACGACAACCATCCCTTTGACTAGTGCCCCAAGAGATGATACAGGTCTCTACTTTGCTGTCTGAAGTCAAACATTTTGAAGTTGTAGGAACAGTAGTGTAACCACATCTGTGCAACTGTAACGAAGACATCTCGAGTGGTGAGCTACTTATTAATTTTTACTTATTTATTTTCAAAGTTAGTCAGTTAAACCCTGCCCTCAACAATGGACACCTTTACAAGAGTAACATACCCGGTTTCTAGACTTGCTAATATGAAAGATTACTCACCCATGCCCCAACTAGGGAGGAATATGTGTTTGCAGATCTTCCGTCAGACTTAAGTACTGGCATTCAGGTGTGGGCCTTAATCGAGACGGATCACACTAAGTATTTGACGAAAAAAGAAAATCAATAGAATAGAACTGCGTAACGATTTATCATCCTTAGAGATAAAAGGTTCTATGGGCGGCGATTTGTTCTCAATATTGGGGGGGGGGGGCATAAACCTCATTTTCAAATAATTAAATGTGTGAAAAATCACAGTCAATAGGAGATTTCTCAAATAGTGGGGGACATGACCCTTGCTCCCTACTCCAAATCCGTGATAGCCGCCCATGTATAAAGCCTATCTCTTTGCCCCAAATGAGCTGATTATTCACATCGGATCACGGTTAAGTTGTTGAAATGGTCAGAATTTCCACACCATGAAATAATCATGGAAAATAACTGAGTGGAAGATGAAAAATGCTGGGTATGTTCGTAGCGAACAAACTGAGAAGTACCATATTGAAAAATTCATACGCTGAGCCACAAAAGAAGGCACAAATTCAAGTGACAAACTGAGTAAATACAATAACAGAAGCTTAAGGCTTCTATTAATGACGCAGGTGATATCCCCGTGGTCACTATACAACACAGTAAAAATGGCAATGATAATTGAAGAAATATGCATGGTGATCAAAAAACATCATTCTCTTGCAGTTTACTTTGTATTTTACATTAAACTGTTGAATGAATAAAAGTGAGCAAAAATGGGCGTTTCTGGTATTAATTGCTGTTGATAGCATATCCATTTCTGATAAAAGTCGTATTGCTGTTGACAGCATATCCGTTTCTGATAATAGTCGTATTGCTGTTTATGTTGCTACTACAAGGCTTCACATTCAAAATGCCGCTTGCCTCAAGTCATTCTAAAACAGTTCAGTGTATGAATTTGTTGAAAATGTCATCGTGGAATTTGGGTGTTATCCTTTACCCCTGCGCATTGGGTGATGATCTTCCACGTTTTAATGCGATGGTTTCGCTAATGGCGGCAATAGAGATGTAGAGGCACGTACGAGTTTATAAATATTTTTGAGGGAATTGTAGTCTTAAAAAACTCTTTTATTTTTCCCATTATTCCATTTAGTCCAGAAACCATTCCAACAAGTTTGCGTAACCAACGAGACCTGTTCCGTGTCAGACACATTGACAGCCTTGCAGACTAACACAAACTTAAACTGTGACTGTGCTCGTATGGAGGAACCATCAACAGGGATTGTCGGTTGCCCGGAAGTCTCGTCTCGAGGTATCTATTTTTCATGACAATACTACTCAAGTTAATATTTTATCCGACAAACTTTGTCTTCGATAAGAATTCGTAATAAGTTACAATGTGGGAGATGAAGAACAACTGAACGTAACATTTAATTATGAACACATTTAGCTAGTTGAAAGATCTTCAAAAAGAATTTGAAATAAATACGGTTAAAATAGAACTGCAAACATGTGTCCACGGTGAAATAAGTTATAACTAGAGCAGCATTGCTGCTGTTGCTCAACCCGTGTGATGTTATGACTCTTTCAGATTTTAATTCATTTTGAACAAAATCATGATCCATATTTAATACATACCCAATCTCATGTTGTGCTGTGCAGCATGTAAACACTGTTCACCTAGCAGTTGGACCATGTCCAGGATAAATCTTTATAGCTAGTTCATCCCCCTAGATAACACTGCCCACTGATAAGGGCAGGGATCAGAAACTAGAATCATAGTACATTAATGTGACCAGTTTATGTACGGCATGAGTATAACCAGTGAGAGAAGAAGCTAACAAATGTCTTCTCTCCCTCTCCCTCTCCCTCCCTACTCCCGCCTCCTTCCCCTCCCTCACTCCTCTCTCCCCTCCCTCCCCATGAAATTGGTAAGAAAATGACACCATCCATTTGTTAAATGCTGCTAAATAGCACTGATTTATGTACTTTTAATATTGAAATTATTCCAAATTCTAACATTGCTTCCTAATTAATGTTGATTCCCTGGTTGACACAGAGCCTTGAGTGAGCAAAGATCAAATTAACATTCTCAGACTACCACTCCAACAAGACTAGGGAAACAAGTGGTGATGAGCCAAATAGCAACATCCTGGGTGAACAGTGCCCCCACTGTAAGCAATTTCCTCACACAGCAAGGAGAGCTGTGTAATAGATAATAAAATTACTGAAGGATAAGTAATTAGCTATCTGGCAACTAAGTGTGGCACATTAATTGTGTACACAGTGGACACACTGGACACTGGCAACTACTGGAATACTAACAATGGCTAAGAATATATAGTAGTCAAAACAAAGTAACTGAAAACTTGTCTCATGCAGGCTTTGACCTTGAGGCTGTTCAATTAAGTTGGTGAGCGTTCCCCTCTAGATAAAGCTAATTTAAGCTTATACTACCACGTAATATGACCTTAGTTAAGGGGTGAGGCTCCAAAAAGAATGGAGGAATGATTAAAATGGCCAAAAATTACCACTTCTCCTTGTCTTATCATGTAGCTAGGAAGGAAATGTATTGCCATCCTAATATGACACCTGCACAGCAAATTTCAGAAATATCCACCGGCAATTGCAGAAGCTGAAACCTTTTGAATAGAGACATTTTCAGTGACACAGACATTTTCTCCCCCTACAGTATAACATAAGATCTACCAACACTTCGTGGGTTGGGCTAATAAATTGCATATGAAACTAGTGGTTCATTAACATGGCCCTACAACGCGGGGTGCAGGGGCAGTCGGACCTCACCCTCTTTAAAAAAAATAATAACTTTTATCACATAAATCATTGAATTTTTTGTTTATTATAATGACCCAATTATGTTTATATGCAACTTGTGAGGTCGAAAGGGTGCCATTTATACGGCAATCATATGGGAAGCATTTTGGCGATGTATTCTTGGTACACTTAGTGCCAGCTGATTGTGGCGCTCTGCTATGCCTGTTGCCCCCTGCCAAACATTTCTGCAAACGGCCATGTTTTTTTTTTTCTTTTTTGTACATGATCAGAGAATTGTCCTAGATTCCGTAGTATTAAATTTTCAGAAAAGATTTACATTTTTAGTGTTAATGTTCATCATTGGTATTTTTCGGGTACAACTGTGATACACTCATAACGGCTCCTGGACCCCTTGTCCCCCATTTATGCATCCATTCATCTACTGGGTCAAAGCTTCCATGATATTCTCTGACATGAGCTCATGATGATAGCCTTTCTGAAGTCGAAGTTTAAGTTACAAGAACCAACCCTTGTATATAGTGTAAAGAAGGTGGGGAGTTGAAGTTTGCGGAAAAATAAAGGCTCAGATATGTCAGCTCATGGAGCTATGGTATGATACCCCTCCCCCATCTTTTTGAAACTTTCAACAGTCAACCGTATTTTATTAGTACAAATAGGCCCGCACGTCTCTCAACTGTTGAACACGCTGGCTTTATTTTTTCGCACTAAAATTCTTCAGCATGCAATACTTTTATGGCTGATATCATTTGATTACAGAAGTGATGTGGTGTTCGCATTGCGTAGTAGTAACAAAATACCGAAAGTAAAAGTAAATGCTGTTTTGCAGTTAATGACTGTAACCGCTTCGTACTAGTATGTAATACTGAGACAATCACTGTGTCACAATCAGGCAGGTGTATATGTAGGAGTTCACTATGTTTGCTAGAAAATGTAAAAGGAAATTCAGGCCAACATGCTACTCCGCAGATTCGAAAAACCAACAACTTCTTTTGTCTTTTTCGACTCAGGATATGGACCAAATTTATGGGTTGTCATAGTAACGATCGTATTTGTAATCCCTGTAATGATCGTTACTTTATTATGCTGTGTTCACATCGTAAGACGATCGAGAAGATGTCAACAAAGTAGAAAACATTCAGGCAAGTTTGCAGCTTTTAATATCGGTTAATTAGTGATACGCTATTATCACCAGTTTTTACTATGTTCGAGGTAAAACGCTTAGCACAGCTCTATAGGCTGGTTGTTATCTTGGACCTTTTTTTTGATTATGTTTACAACCATACTTAACGTAGCTCTGCATTGTTTCAAAGGACATGACATTTATTGTAGTGCATGTTGCGTTAAAACTGTCCTTCATATGGGCTTCCGTGATCACCCACTTGCTTTAATTTAGAATATTGAATATCGCCCTCTAACTACAAATTTTACTGTCTCTTGTTGAAGCTTATAGTTGGCTAAGTAAGGGGCTCATAAAATTTTTTGAGAGATAGCTGTACATGTGCACTGTGTATATTTAGCATAAAAAATGATTAGCTGATACCGAGGCGAAGTACGGGGAGGGGACTGGGACGTGGTGGGCGCAAAGGTATAGAGTCACCAAACTGTTAATATTTGTATTGTTCTCAGTTGTCCCATGTTGGCAATGTGGGACAAATAAAGGTGGGCCCTGGCACCGCTAATGTTCACTACCACGCTGATCCTTACCACTCCTTTTTGACTGGACAGAGTTCCAGATTGTTCTTACATTGAGGGATTTTATTCTTTAACTGATAAGTAAAAATAGCTCTTTTTACTAGCATGTCACCGTAACTTTAAGTTAATTATGACAAAATTTCAAATTTTCTAAGTCTCCTCTTCACAAAGTGACTGAGTGCCAGGCTACCAGTGTACAATTTAACTAGCATTGAAATGCATTTATTTGTCTACAGACAGGTTAGCAAACGGACAAGTTGCACATGAAGAAAAGCGAAAGAGTACTACAGAGAGAAATTCTTTCACTGTAAGTTGAATATTTTCAAAGATCGCCCTCTGTAGACCACAAATTATCCTTGGCTGTATTGATGATTTAGTAATAAAACTATAATTACTAGCAGTAACCATCCCCTGATTGCTACGAAATGAGTTTGCACGCTTTAACAATTAGATATGAAACTAAGTGACTTTGAGAACTGGTCATCACAATTTCAACAAGTTGCCGTGGTTATTGAAGTTAAGAAGACCGGTAGATCACTTACTCAGGCGTTTCGGTCATTCAAAATGTAAAATATTGCAGATAGTCTCAGAGAAGGAATACTAAGTTAATATGGAACTGCATGGGTAGAAAACTGTTGAAAATGATCGTGCTTCACCATCTTTTAAGTAATACCATGAGTTTCCAGATTATATGAAAGGTATCCGCTGAGTCTGCCGGGGTTCACGCATTTTGCTCTTCGCATATTGGTGTCCACCACAGAGACGCCCGACCACGTAACGTCAGTAAAAACCATTATAGGCAAATAGAGGGATGTGCCCTTATAAGCTAATAATTTGTTTTCGTTTGTCGGGCTTGGCTGTTACGTACAACTTTCCAAAGAAAATCCTCAGACTTGGAGTGTGGTTACAATCTCGTGAGTATGAGAACAAATGTGTACCAGTCCGCCGGGAGTACCCTGTGAGCACGAGTTTAGGACAAGGTGCAAAAGGCATTACAAATTAGTTTTGAGTACGGGTGTGGGCACACGTAATTTTACAGGTTTACGACTTCATATTATAACTATCATAACGATAAATGCGTAACCTTCAAAATAAGTGAGGATGAGTAGACTATGTGTAGAAGTTTCTTTTAACAATTTTGAGTGCAAGCTTATTTGCCAAGCTATACGTACTAGAGGACATACTCACTTCTGTGTTTACATGTCTCTACAGACCCCACACGCACGACAGATTAGATGCAAATGTTTGCAGGTTCCAGTGGTTGGTCTGGATTAGATTAAATTGTAACAATTTGCAAATTTTGCTGTCTCAGCTTTTTGAGGCAGCTTCATAGTTTTTCCCTGAGTGGGTTCAGCCAGCAACAGGCTTTTACAAATATCAGAATATTTGAATGTAACACTTCCTTTTAGCATCTTCGTTTATACCTTATTAATTCAGCTAACTCTACCTCTTACCCCTCGTAACCCGTCATCATATAAAAACGTACGTTGGCATTTTTGGCAAGATTGTTTCCATTACCCCTTTTTTTCAATTGCTATAATTCATCTTTACATTTTTATCTGATTTTTCCTTTTTCCTATACCAGTGTGGATCGATTGCAGAGCTTGAGTGGGATCCGCAAGTTGAGAATAAAGTCAAGGATCCAGAACTGGAGTGGGATCCCGATGCTCATGACCCTGAGATTTCTGATCTTTGTACTGCTGACCTTGGCATGTTTATGGAGGATGAGAATACCGTTATTTCATTGGAGGGAGATACGTCATTGGAGGAGGACATCATGTGATTACATTTTGAAATAGTGGTAGACAATAAGGACCACTTGCGCGACAAAATGGCTGATTTTTCTCAAAAAACTAACTTAATCTCAAGGTGGATAAAAAATGTAATTCACTTTGTTGTTTAGAAACACCTTGGAACCAATTGCGGCATCGTGTCGGGTGGGGGGGGGGCAACGTTCTTCTTTATCGTTTATGGCTTTAGCAGAACATTTGTAGGCGAAATGAGGGGTTCGTAAAAACCTGCCAGAATTTTCTAAAACCAAATCGATTTCTTATGCAAATACTTTTTATCGTTTACGTTTCCTATGTTTTATTCAAATCCATTTCTGTAACATTTTTCATGTTTGTACTTAGTGTATATAGCAATACAGTGTGTGCCCCAGAATAAGAGAACTGAACAGAAAGACGCCTTGCAGTGTTCTATAGCAGTTCTTAAATTTATTGCATTTTTCTTGATGAAAAGCTTGCAGAGGAAGTGAATCAAAATGATTAAGATGAAAGACAGATGCATTTTCATAAAGAATAATTTTACATACAAGCAAAATTAAGAAAATGATTTAAAAGGTAGGACTATAATCTTAAATCTAAACAAAGTTTATGAAATACATTTTATAAAGGTTGAAAAATGTCTTTCATGACTCAGTTCCCATTTTTACGTCAAATTTGCAATTCGAGATATAAATTGTTCAAATTTATTCACTTTGATATTATACGTAAATTGTGCAACAACGTTTTATACTCCCTCCTGCTAATCAAATAACATGTCTATTTTATCGTCATTTTTCCTGAAGCCACCGCAACTTCTTAAATTATAGTATCATCTTCTCGGAATTGTTGAGAATACTGTAAAATACTGTAAAAACGTACAGAAAAAATAGTTCATTGACAAGGTTATCTAAGCATTTTCTTTTTTAAAAGAAAATAAAACATAAACGATGGTATGAAATAATCGCACAACCTGCTATGTTCAAGTGAGTATGTTTTTAAACTATAACATCCTTACAACAGAATGCGCTAAGGAGATAGGGTTTAAAACATACTTCAACCTACGTGATATTATTTGAAAATTTAGACATAAAGTGCACTTTTATCGCTATTGGTAGATGCGGGAGCATCAGGCGTAGTCTTGGACAATGTAAATAGGGAGGGGTGATATAGCCACAGGGCCAACGGTAAATCAGAGTGCCGCCATCAAAAATGTTGGGAAAGTCTTTGTCATCATATATCACAATATATATGATGACTTATTGTAGACGTACACGTCACTCTTGTTTCTTCCTTGCAACCCATTTTACCAGGGATGTCCACATACTGACAGAGCCATAGGGGGAACCATCGGTCCCAACTCTAGTGCATGTAGCAATCCCGTAGCCAATGGAGCAAGGGGTGGCGCACCCCCGAAAAATTTTCGCCCCTGGAAAATAAAAATTTTTAGGAGACCAGATGTAGACGTACAAAGACAAATTACCATTGCTTTTGTAGCCTATATCTGGTCTCCTTAAAATATTTCGCCCCGTTTGTGCTATCCCGCCGAGTCAGCGTTTTGCCTGGCTATACGAACCTGGCATATTTTATGCATATCCAGACTGGGCTGCATTATTGGCTCTTAATTGAGAGCTTGTACCGTCTTTGTTTTACAACGATTTGTCAGTCTACCTTCAATGGTCTAAACTCTCAAAAAGGGCCCGGTTAAATTCGACCCCTATTGTAATTGCCTTCTGTCCAACCATATTCTTGCTATCCATCCAATAAATTCTAAATAAATGTAACTAGATAATGTTGATTTCTAGACCACCAATTATTACCAGCTGTTAATTTAACCAGGAAAATCTTAATGTTGACGAGTACGTCGCAGTTACTTTTAAACAAAAAAATCGTTGGATGGCCGGTTGCCGCGATTCTGTTTAAATTAATTCAGGGTGTTTTAAAGATATATACTCTGATCTTAAAGATATGCTTAATTGGCTTTCATGACCCCACTTTCTTGTTGGGCCACTGATTATATCAAAGACAGCTTTTGAGGGAGATAAATGGGCACGGGTCTTGGTAAAGCCCTACCTACATCAGTCTTATCTACACTTGCAGTTTTGCTCCATTCACTGCAACGACTAGTTCTGAGAATGAAACGTCAGTAACAATGTGTATCAAAGAAAAGGTACAAAAATAAAATTTATGGTAAAAAAGGGAGAAGCATACTAAATTAATATCTCAACATTGCGCTTAAAAATATAAAATCTTCGCGATTTTTTGTCATATTATTTTGCATTGCATTTTGGTTTTGCTTACATTGCCCCAAATTTTATGGTTTCCGTTTCACAAGCCACCATGCTACACTTTGTTGATAAAACCTTCGAGAAAGGAGATGTACCCTTTAGTGCTGTGGTTGAAAAGCCTAGTCATTATTTAAAAATGGGAGGAAGCGGGGAGGGGGCTGAGGGGCTTAATTCCACCCGTCAATAATGTCGGTATTCCTCCGCTTACACTTTCCAAGGACGATATCCCTTACTTGTCCAATTGGAAGTTTATATTTTTCCATAAAATATCAAATTTTGCAAAAATTTACTTAAAAATACACAAAATTTAGCATCGAATTATATACAAGGGCCCTCTAACATTCAATTTTCTCTAATAGGGAGGAGGAACGCACCACGGTACACCTCCCACTGGATGGCAGTCCAAAATGTCCATGCCCCCATGCATGCAGCTTCCTACGCTTATGAATAATCTTGTATCAACACAACTCTAACGAGGAACGCCTTTATATAGACCGTACTCATAGACATACATTACCATTGAACTCGAAGTGCGCCCTGGACTGAGGTAAGCCCATGACTAACTATTATATACATTACAGTGCATTCATTGTTTGTCTTCTAAAATGACTTCAGGCGGTTGTCGAGTAAACGGTGACGTCAATGAATACAACAGCGTCTTACTGTTCGGTCTTTAAGAGGCATTCCGCGATATCCCCGTTTTTACTTTAAATCATTAGAACAACCTAACAAATCTTTCTTTTCTTGTTTACATCAAAAATATCTTTCATGGCGGTTAGAGAGGATATTGTGTTTTAAATTGCGCTGCAAAGGAAAGCACGGATAAACTTTTTTTTATCATTATTATACCATTGGGTCTCACCGATAAAATTTTGCAACAGCTTTTCTCTTCAAAAGTTTACATGTTCTGACGTTGTAAGAGTTACGTATGTTGCAACGTCTGAAACATTGAAAGACTTTAGGTGAGCAAGTTATTTATAAGCTACAAAACAGAAAATTTTGTTCTGTGAGAACCTTATTTCCTAAACTTAAACTTATTTCTTAAACAAGCTACCAAGTTATTTTAAGTAGCCTATCATTCTATAAATCACGCAGCGATAAAAATATTAAAATTTTGTGAACACCAAACGAAATATTTACCTTTAGCAATACAAATATCGTATTACACTGAAGAGTAATCACTGGATTAATTTGTAATTTTAACACCGTATGAAAACAAAACCATGTGATTAAGCATGTGATTTAAGCATGCGTAATTTTAAATTACGCATATGGGTGTATGTAATGTAAGCGGTTCTGGTTGACCGCATGAACCCTTTAAAGTTTACTTTTGACAATAGAGATTATGGTTGGAAAAGGAGAAAGGGGCAGCAGTAGCGCATCCGGTCAGAAAAGTTATTCGCAATACTGCTAAAAAACTGACGTTGCAGCAATACAGGTCAAACGCTAGTTACGCTCCCCCAATATTACAAAGAAAAATATAAAAATAGTAACTCCCAACGCCTAGCAGATTATATATACCATTATTCCTACTCAACTCATGTTTACTGTCAAACTATGATCAAACTATGATCAAACTATGATTGTCTGAAAACTTGCTAGAAAGAACTGGGAAACTAATATCATCCGATTACCACAATGATCCATTGTGGTAATCGAATGTAACCATTGTGGAAGGTTTCAAACTTTCAACAGAAATTAATGAAAACGGTTGTTTGTTAGTAGTACATAACAAAGACATAGATGGTAATACCTTTACATGCAAACGATGACACTTCACCATTCATACAGATGTGAGCACGCCACCAATCCTAGGAAGGTAGTGCTCTCTGCTACTTGTTAAATGGGGTGAATGATCTGACAGGGTCATTTACCTTCTTTATCGAATGGACAAGTGCCCCTTTTTCAATATTCTAAATTAGACTATCCATATCATGACAACTGAAGGCCTGAGCTACTAGAAGTAAAGTCGCCAATCTTCAAGTGGACGGCGTAGGCCACATTATCTGCACAAGACACGGGAAAGGTCTTAAACTTGAAGGCGCAATCTCCCTTTGCCGTAGCTAAGGAAAGTTAAAACTGCCTAAGCTCAAGTGGTGCAGAACTTTCTAATATTCAAGCACAGGGATTGCTTATT